>JAOWCC010001589.1:129386432-129567277 GCA_030867875.1 Actinernus sp. WN-2022
TCTTTGACAAGATAATCTATACTATTGTTGTAGTATTCTTGTTTCTTACATCTCAAAAGTGATTTATAGCCTTTGTTAATGTCATGGTATTTTTGTCTTAAGCAAGTATCCAGCGGATTCTTGTGTAGGTTGTTAGAAACTTGCCTGTATTGATGCCGCATATTTTTACACTCATTATCAAACCAAGCATTAGACCGTTTTCCTTTTTTTTTCTTGGAAATCGATAAAGAGGTTTTAGCTGCTGATTCAATTATGTTATTAAACTGAGAGATAGCCTTGTTAACATCATTACAATTTTGATTAAAATTTGTGTCCTCAAACTCACGTATCAGATGACGTATGCGTGGTGACTGTAAAGAGTTACTAAATTTATCTTTGGAGTCAGATCTCCAAATAAATTGCACAGGAAGTTCATGTAGATTGTCATTATCTGAATCAATCACATCAGGTACGGGTGTTATGTTGAGCCAGCCAATAAGTTGGGAATGATCCGATAATGGTGTGGGTTGTTTAACTATAAAACTATCGAATGAATTAAACAATTCGTGACTAACTACAATATAATCAACAGTACTGGCTCCCTGCCGTCCATTAAAAGTCAGACGCCCAAGTGAATCCCCTTTAAGTCTCCCGTTAAGTATAAGTAAGTCAAGTGATTTACACATCTCTAATAAAGATTTGCCATGGCTATTTGCATTACTATCTATATTTTTCCTTTTAACAACATTCGATTGCAAAGGAAGACAGTCTGCTGGAGTATGGTTTGAAGTGTCCGCCTCAATGGAGTCACTTAATGTACCAGTACGGGCATTTAAATCTCCTGCTAAAATTACACGACCGTTTCGTTGAAATAAATTTATATCGCTTTCTAAATCTGAGAAAATATCAGGGTTGAAATATGGGGAATCACACGGAGGAATATAACACGAGCACAAAAATATATCTTCATCCGTATTGAAAAATACCTTGTCCAATTTACACCAAATATAATCATGGGATTCAGTGTTTTATAAAAGAAACACCCTTTTTCATTAGTGATGTAACCGCGAGTAGAACTCCTCCAGAGAATCTTCCGGATCGTTTAACATTTAGTTTTTTTGGTGGATTAATAGCTATGATATCAAAACCTGGGATGTCTAGAGCTTCATGACCCCATATTTCAGAAAGGATTAATAAATCACAATATTTTATATCATTCAAAAAATCATTATTTACTAATTTATTGCCAAAAACAGAACGACTTCCGAGACCGTTTAAATTCCAACAGCTCAGTTGTAATAGATGTGGCATGACAGGAGACTGTGCTCTACCTTGACACATATATTAAAATGTATGCTAGAAGTCGGGTCAACGCAGCCTCGTTGTCGTGTCTGCGCTGTCACTATTCCAGTTAGCGTAGTTACTGTTGCAATATGGCCGACGGGATCGCCGGAACTGTAAAGAGGAGTTTTGTTCGTAAAAAGGAGCAAGTATTAAGATGTCTACCCGGCGCTATATACGTGAAAGTAAGTATAAACTAAGATGATTGTTTTTAACTGTTCTCAGTAGTGCCTAAATATACGCGTTTCGCAAAGTACAGTTTCGTAAAGTACAGTTTCGCAAAGTACATTTTCGTTTCGTTTCGCAAAGTACAGTAAGCCGTTCGGTCGCGGAATGCCATCGCGAAAATGGCACCTCTTTCGCGGATAGCAATGCAGGCGTTTTATTTGGGAATCCGCAATATATTTGGACGAGGGAAGAATGGCGCAAGCAATTTGATTGGTCTAAGTTATTTATTACGGGAAATTTGATTGGACAATACAACCCGTGAAGTGATATCGTATCACTGTTAATACGGATTTTATTCACGGCTTTATCACACTGATATCGACTCTAAATATGTAATAAAAGTTATTATCGTCGCACAAGAGGTTCCCTCTCTTACTTATATGCTCTCTTTATTATATTGTATAATGTTAACGCGAACAGAATCAAGAGACTCTTAATTGCCAAAATCAGGAGCCCATTTGGGCTCCTGCCGGAATACTATCTTCTCAAGATATATTTTTGATAGCCCCCTTCTAGAAATTTTGATTTAGAAAAACATTTTTCACAGCCCTCCTCCATAATGGTGCTGGGGAAATGATTGCTTCGCTTAAAATACAATGATAGTCCCCCCAGTTGAGATAAATTTAACAAAGGCGCATGCAAGGACCACTGTCACAAACAAAAGTGTAGCCGGATCTGTGGAGATCAGGATCAGCAGAAGAAGGATTGAAATATATGAAGACTGCAAGGCTGATCGGACATACATACATATATACAGCTTTTTAGACACGCTGGCCCCAACAACAGAACGTACTCTGCTGGTTTCCACGAGGGGCGTGAAATATTTACAATAGCTGCGGTTACAATACCCCAGATAAAGTCGTTTAGCCAGTAAAACTGGCCCCAATAAAATCCATCTGTGGTTTGAATTTACCTTTGAATATCACGCCCCAGTAACTTTGTGGCGCGAAGGCCTTTGTACTGTCAGATCCTCGAAATTTCATTGGCTGAATCATCTGGGGTCGGCAGCGACCCCAAAAACTTATCTGGGGTGCTATCAAGGGAAAGTTCAATTGTTCTTTCTTTCGTAACTATGGAAATATACCTAGGTACGTTTTCTCCTTGGGAAATCGGTTAGACACGAAAACACGAATTTACCCGGGTAAATTTCCAATATACCTAGTAAAACTGGTCTATATAGTGTAACCGCAGCTAATATGTTAAAACTATTACAACTAATTAGAACTATACTAAGTTATATTCAGACTTAAAAATGTATTTGCAAGGAGAGGTAAAAAGTAATACCTATAGACTATTATAAAAGCTAATAGTTATTTAAAATTGATATGCACTATTTACGGCAGAGCTATCAACGTGACCCTACATCAGGCAATTTCGATTCTTTATTTCTCTCCGGAATTGTTGGAGCGATTCCGCTAGTTTAGCTTTGCGCGGAAGGGTATTCCATAGCATAGCACCATTATATTTAAACCTTCTTTTCAAAAGTTCTCTTTTAGGCTTTGGAAGTGATAGGTTTGTTTCTTAAATTGTAGCTATTCTGACGATCGTTCAGAGTTATAAATGATTTTTTAAGGCAGGGTGCGGAGTAGCCATGAAGTATTTAATTTTGTATGATAAGATAGATTTTGTACAAGCATGCCTTACATCAAGTGTTTGCCAGCCTAGAGCATCGAGTATGTCAACAGATCTAATTCCATAGCTGGCACCAGTAATTACTCTTGCAGCACGGGCTTGGAATCTTTGTAGTTTATCCTTTAAGACTTTTCCACAGTTTTCCCACAAAGGGGAACAGTAATCGAAGTAAGGCTGAATTAAGGCCTTATAAATTGTTTCAAGGAAATCAAGTGGAACAAACGGTTTGCTTCGCCTAATAACACCCATGCCCGCGCTGACTTTTTTGTATATTGTTTCGATGTGATTTTCCCAGTTCAATTTTTCATCTATTTCAACACCTAAGCATTTATATAAATTTGTCCTGGAAATTTTCACGTTATCAATAGAAACAGGGAGCTAGGTCGCAAGTTTTGTTACCGAGATTATATGTAGACCCAATAAACATAAACTTTAGTTTGGATGAATGGAATTGCACCTTATTTGCCGAAAGCCAGTTACATAAGTTATCGAGATCGGCATTTAGATTTGTAATGAGCTCACCCGAGTCAAGGGAAGATGCATTTTTTTTAGCATCATCTGCATATAAGCAAGGGGTTGTTGACTCGAGACAGTTTGGTAGATCATTAATGTACAATAAAAACAGTAAGGGACCGAGGATTGAACTTGTGGAACTCCACAAAGAATCTCCCTTGGTGTGTACATCAAGCCATTAATAAAACATTGTTGCTTTCTGTCAGTAAGATAGGAACGAAACCATTCTAGTTCCAAGCCAGAAATCCCATAGTGCTTCATTTTGTTTAGTAAAATCAGATCGGATTAATTGAATCGAAGGCTTTACGAATATCGAGACACACGACCCCTGTTAACTTTCCGTTATCCATGTTTTCAAGCCAGTCATCACACATTTGGATTAGGGCTGATCATTGTGGTTGAGTGTTGGGGACGGAAAGCCGATTGAAATTTCGACAGAAGGGAATTATCAGTTAGGTAGCCATATATCTGGCGAAAAATCTCCTCGAAAACATTGCTAATAATAGGCAAAATAGAAATAGGACGATAATGTTTTGGTACAATAAATAACATCGTACAGCCGTCCGATCAGCCTTGCAGTCTTCATATACCCCCAGTTTAGAGGCGATCATTGAAAAGGCAAAAAACACTAAGTACTTATAAAGTATTTATAGTCAAGCCCAGAAGCGGAATCCTAGTAGATTATGCTTCGATTTCAGCGTGGGCTGTTAGACCACTCGCTATCACTCACAAGTTTGTTGTCTCTACCCAAAATTAATAATGTAATTATACCTTAGCGGGCGGGGTACGCTCGCGTTGATTTGCATGGGTTATCTATTTCCTTTCCCCCTTTTTTTTTCTGTTAAAAGATTTGCTATGCCGGTGTATACAGTTCCGCTTTCATGGGCTTTCGACCTGCACAATTAGCTCCGCTAGGAAGTTTTAGTTGGTTTCAAAGAATATGAATGCGCAATGCGAAAGGTTATTTGTTTAATCCAAAGTGCGCGCGCTATTAGAAATTCTCCAATCAGCGTGCGCGATACGTCATGAGGCTAGCCTGGATTATGTGCGCAAAGGCTGATCTGAAAAACATCCGCCATCTTGGATTTATCATTATTAATTGCTGAAGAACGGTTAATTGAATTAGTATAATCCCAATGAATATTTCCAACCGTACCAAGTTGGACTTTTACCCACTAGATCAGTAAATTATGAATGCTTCCTATCTTGATACAAAGTCATGGTTGGTACAGTCTTGGTATAGTACGGTATAGTACATTAGAATTAACAACTGTAATGTTTATAAACACGAAACAAGTTAAGCCATTTCGAAATTCTCCAAACGTCTCGCTAATCATGATCAGCGGCGGACATCTTGGATTAGGCGCGCACAGACCCCTGGGAACGAGGTTGCTCTTTCGACGCCATTTTGTTAGATTTTCCTGAAACGTGGAACGAGGTCGATAGACGATACCATATTATGTGGGCTCCCTAGTGACTTCGTGTTAAAATATCATGGTCACCAAGAAATGAGAGTTCTTATTCTCTCATCGTTGAGGTCGCAAACCGGAAATTGCTCTACGGCAGGACGAATTAGGTAATCAGTTGTTTGTCAAACACTTGAAAACTTCGCTAAATTCTCCATTAAGTTCAGGTGTATTTACTATAGTCGTATAGACTCGTTCTATGAATGATTTGGGATTTAAGATGGTTATGTTTTTTTATTATTTTGTGGTTAGGTTTTAGAATTTGACAAAATTAATTATTATTAAATATGCTTTAATACACTGAGAAAACGCCGGGTTTCACATCCCCCACCGGGCATTTGACATTTTTTTGAATCAGAGCGTTGCAAATGTCCCACCTTAGCTTAGGGCTGTGGAATGAATGCAAATCTGTTACAGGGCCACTTCAAAAGTACACTTGAAAACACTTGAAAATTGTGCTAAATTCTCTGAAATAGTGCAGGTGTATTTAGACTTGTTGATTGTTCTATGAATGATTTTGGTCAAAAATGGTTATTTTTAATTTTTTATTTCAGAGTTAGGTTTTTAGAAGGTTTGTATGAAAATTTGAGAAAATGAATTATTAATGAACCAAATGGCCCTGCATTCTGTAGTTGCTCCATCACTTGCACTGATGGAATCCTATACTGATGTATTTTTTAGGTTTAAAAAAAACCCGATAGACTATTCCCCAACCCCAACTTTTCTTTGCTGTTTGACTGGTGCATTACATTACATAGAGGACGACAACATTAGCATATTAACTAGGTACATACAACTAGTAAAACATTAAATGCAGATTAGCCTCGAGCTCACAACCATTTCTATGTTGTTGATATAGTGATACTTTGTGTTGATAAACATTATAATTGTTATGCTAATGTGCCAACCATGATTTCAAAAGGCTGCTTTGTGTCAGGAACTAATGGATATATATCGGTTTGGCACATTAATGGAAATGGATGACATCTGGCAGTAAGTATCGCAATAAATTTTGATCAGGATAATTGCCCAACATTGCCCCAGATAAGAGGTTATGGAATATTGTCAGAGTTTGATTATCATGTCATCACAGTGCCTAATTTGCAAACACAAGAATCCCAAGCGATCAATCAATACTTAATTATTATTGTGTTAATATTTTTTAACAAGTAACTTGCCAAACCCGTAGTTAGTTAAAAAACTATTTGAGGTGGGAGGCAAGGACTTACAAAAAGAAATATAAAACAAGTATAAATCAGTAAATGTTACATAAGCAGATGTTCCTATTTCGTATTTACTGATAAAGGACTGGGACAGAGTGTGTAAATTTAATGAAATTCAATATAGTTGTAAAAAAAATGAAATGAATCCCAACACATGAAAGATCACATATATCGAAATAAATAATAGTATATTTACCGAGTTTTAAGATGTTTGAGTAAGTAAAGAGCTGAATATTATAGCAAGCTTTTGAAAATCACAAAAATAAGAGAATTCAGAATTCAGTACTTTTTTTTTCATTGTACAGCCAGCATGTACATGTATTTGTCAACAGAACATGCATGCATATACCAGCTAGTCTTCAGCTCTTAAATATTATGCTCATGAATATTACAAGTATGTACTTTTAATTAAGTAATAGGTACAGAATGAGTGGCTGTACTTTATCAGATTTATAAAGTATTCACAAATTCTGTAGTTATCAAGAGAGTCATGTTTTCAGTTATTTTGGTGATATGACTTATAAACACTGTCTTGACAGTTAAACATTCATTTGTTTTTGCTTCATGAATTATTAATGAGTTTGATAATACTTATTTGCTACCGGTAGCTACATGTACTAACAATAAACCTTACTCAAGGCCACAAACCCTACAATCCACCCCCTTTCAATCAATTGTAAAGGGATGACTGCATAATTAAAGGGAGTACCATGGATGGGGTGTTAGTCCTAGATGGGGTGTTATTAAGTTCTGTATGGGGGAGGTCCCCCATAACAATTAAAGAGCAATAAACTGCTTTCCCTTTGGAAAGGAATTTGAAATTTGAATCTATGTGCAGATAGAACTGAAGCTGCAAATTGAAAACAGAGTATACATCATGTTATTTTACAATGTACTTACCAGTAATATATGATTAGTAATATTATTGTATCTCTGTTACAAATATATTTACAGAAATGAGTTGATTGAATCAAGAATAGAGTGTTGCTTGGCAGGAGTTGACCAGTTCAAAGATTGTCCACAACTTCAGCTCTATATCCAGACACATGGCATCCAATGTGTGATAGGCATTCATGCCTGGAGGGCTGGTTCGCTCCTATGGGGTATGTACAGGGTACTAACTAAAGATACAAGGGATTTAAAGGTACTCATTACTGAAAATACCAGAGATACAATTGTTGTGAAAATATTTATTATGGACTGTCTTAAAGCTGGGGCTATATATATATATACAACGTATGTCATGGTGTTGTGCATGTACACAATGTATTGTGTCATTGATTGGTAGCTGTTTGTTGGCTTATGCAAACAGTTAAAGTCACCTCCTGTCATGCTTATTGAATTAGCTTCCTCCGCAGGCATCTCTAATTTTTGAAGAAATCAGATTATGGGCTCCCTGTGGCAGGTGAAGAAAAAAGAGGGAGATTGGAGCCAAGAGAGAAGAGAGAGAGAAAGGAAGAGATGCCTGCCAAATATTGACATGTTATCAGACTCCACTTGGTTTTTGTGTGCATAACAATATATATTTGGGGAGGGATTGGGTCATAATTTTTGTGAATGAAAGCAATCAAATCGCTCATCGCCGTAGCCTGAAATACAGCGGGTTCAGTTTGGATGCGATGCGGGCTAGAAATACAGCCGCCGCCTCAGCTCGGAGCTAGCCGATTTTAGGCTATCATCGCCGGATCAAGCTCGCAAGCCCTGAGGAATATTAAAATTTGAAGCTCAAGTTTTCAAGCAGCCGTAAAAATGGTGTATCATTTGCTGGCTTTGACTCTTCTGGGCCAATTGCAATGTATAGTCTATACTGAGCACAAAGTAATAATTATAAAAATAAACAACTTTTAGTTGTAATACTTCTTTGGTCAAATTGAAATTTACATGGATTTTGGTTCTTGCAAACGTTTTCGACTAAATCAACTGCAAAGGTTTTCGTCGCACTCAATATCTATGTACATGGTATGAAACAACAAATTTGCATATTATGGCTCCGTTCATGTGTATCACGCACGACAGCAAAAGCTGTGAAAGTTCCAGATTCAATCAAACCTGTCAATCAAACCTGTTAATCAAAACATAAACAAGTGATTTTCAATTTACTTCAGTTACATAATTATAAACTAACATGCAACTGTATGAAATAACCAGTGGAAATAAGAATCAACGAGCATCCATCAACGAGCGTGTATGTGGTAATTTCAGCTGAGGTTTGACAGCTTGACAGTTCCAACATGTTATTTTCACAGCTTCGCCATGGAGTATAAACGCTAACGCTCCGTATATAATAAAAACTAGCTACCGCTTGCGGGTTCCAGGGCAGTTGTCTTGGCATTTCTTCTTGCTCGGCTGGTTTTCGAATAATCTAAATACCTTATCAGTTTTCGACTGAAGTAACTGAAATGTCGACAGTGCCGTTTGGAAGCAACTCTGCCTCTCTTTTACACTCAATGGAAATTTGATTCACTTTGACTGCCTTTAGGGTCGCTATATATATATTAATGGCGACTTTTGTCTCGACAGTATCTAGAAATCTTTGATCTCCTCAGTTATAATATTATTGTTTAGCCTGTGCGAAGCGGCTGTGGTTGTTTGGCTGTTTGACAATTCCATCGGTTCCTCAAACTTCTGTCGCCTTTTCAATATGAAGTTTTTCAGTTGCTGCCCTCAAATTGTTATAAACTTCATCTTCTTTGTCCTCGATATTTGCATTTACATATTCGATGCTGCAATGAGTTGAGTAAAACATCATCTGAAGGGGGCCTAGTGTTTAGTTTTGGAAGTTACAATAACCTCCCTAGCGTACCCTGGGTCCCGTGACAAGTCCTTGGGGTACAGCGACATGTATACTATACCCATCGACTTTTGGCAGGCATCTCTTTCTTCTTTTTTCTCTCTCCTCCTCAGTCCTCCTCTTCTCTCGCGGAGTCACAGGTAACCCAATTGACAATTTTTTTAAATCTGATTTCTTTGAAAATTAGAGATGCTTGCGGAGGAGGCTATTATTGAATGATGCACAATATTTTTACAATATATTTGCTTTGATTTTTACATTCCCACATGTGTGCGAGGTTCATCAGGTCATGAAAATCTCTGAGATCATGTCTACATGTTGATCCCATGTCTAGGCAGTCCTGCTGTGGTTAACATGTGACACAGGATATGGCCCAGCAATAATATTAGGAAAGGGAGAGATGGCATCCCCTGCTCCATTAATTTTCCTTCTATTATATCCTGAATCTCTCTCTCAACTCCACTCCAGATATACATTTGTAGTCTACTGTACTGTTACTAATCTTCCTCCTTGTATATCAGGTTCTCTCCTTCCTCCATGTATACTTACCAGCTTTTCCCTAGACTTGCCACAAGTTGATCTCTTTATGTTTTCTTTATTTTGAGTGAAGCGAGGCGAGCGACGAAGTCACAAGAGGTATTTAAAACAACTAACCGAAGCGGAACATTTTTTAAAGGACTTTGAGAAAGTCTAGCTTTTCCCATTCACCCCACCGAATCAGTCTGAGAAAATATTTTAAAAATGAAACATTTTGTGTGAAAACCATTTTATTATTACAAGTACCAAATATCTGGGTTATATATTGCAGTTATATCTTATCTTCATATTATTTTGTTAATCACTCAGTATATCTAACTCATATTTTTTTTCCATGAGCACAGACTGTGAAGATGTGCCATATTCAATTGTGTTCGGTGGAACAGATATCAATAAATACTACCAGGATGTTTGCCAAATGAACACCATGACCAAAGCAGTCACAAACGCAAGGTAATTATTAAGCACAGGTGCATGTGTTACATACAATGCCATACAGAAATAAAACAAAATCAAATATTTTGTTTACCCTTGGATATTAAGGCTTATTAGGCCTCTAGTAGATCCTGATAATGATCCAAGCATTCTCTACATATGCTTTCACTACTTAACATTCAACATTTACAACTCACAATGCACATGTTTTACGGAGGGAGGAATACCGGAGAACCTGGAGAAAAACCCTTGATGCATATATGTTGATTTTTACGGAGGGAGAAAAACCGGAGAAACCAGAGAAAAACCCTTGATGCATATGTTGATTTTCACGGAGGGAGGAAAACCGGAGAACCCAGAGAAAAACCCTTGATGCATATGTTGGTTTTTACGGAGGGAGGAAAACCGGAGAACCCAGAGAAAAACGCTCAATGCATATGTTGATTTTTACGGAGGGAGGAAAACCGGAGAACCCAGAGAAAAACCCTTGATGCATATGTTAATTTTAACGGAGGGAGGAAAACCGGAGAACCCAGAGAAAAACCCTCGATGCATATGTTGGTTTTTACGGAGGGAGGAAAACCGGAGAACCCAGAGAAAAACCCTCGATGCATATGTTGCTTTTACGGAGGGAGGAAAACCGGAGAACCCAGAGAAAAACCCTTGATGCATATGTTGGTTTTTACGGAGGGAGGAAAACCGGAGAACCCAGAGAAAAACGCTCAATGCATATGTTGATTTTTACGGTGGGAGGAAAACCGGAGAACCTGGAGAAAAACCCTTGATGCATATGTTGATTTTTATGGAGGGAGGAAAACCGGAGAACCCAGAGAAAAACCCTCGATGCATATGTTGGTTTTTACGGAGGGAGGAAAACCGGAGAACCTGGAGAAAAACCCTTGATGCATATATATGTTGATTTTTATGGAGGGAGGAAAACCGGAGAACCCAGAGAAAAACTCTCGGAGCATGGGTGAGAATCAACAAACTCAACTTGCATACATTATATGATGCTGTGTCCAGGATTCAAACCCAGGTCAGAGTGGTGAGAGGCGAGTGCTTTCACGCTGCGCCACCCAGCTCCCTACCTATCCACCATGTACAATATAGACCCATTCGAAAAATGGCTGCCGCTAATTTGCATAATTTTGATATTCAATATTTTCTGAAGAATGAACTAGCCTATGTGAAAGAGTGAGTTTGTGTTAGCAACATGTAGCTCTTCGATAATGGAAGAATGTATCCTTACAGAGCAATCAACATTTGAAACTCTCAAGAAACATGAAAACGAGGCTAGTCAGTCCTGACGTCCTGAATCTCATACAAAACTCTCTTATTTTAAACCTCAGTAACTTTGCAACACTTGGTGCTATGCTCTTTAAATTTTACAAACGTGCTCATTTTTGCATGCTCTCTGAAGTGGCAGTATTTATTTTAGTGCCAACATTTCCTAACAACCCAAGTTTGGTGACACCATTTTTCGAATGGGTCTATATGGGTGACTAGTTTCCTGTAAAAACTAGTGTTGATCAGACTGCATTGGTTGGGAAGATAAACACTGGAAGTTGATTAAGGTACAATGTATGCTATAAACTGCCATGGGGAGCAAGTAGCAGCTGATGTTTTGAGTGATAGCCCTTTGTCAGAGCAAATGATGGTATAGACCAGTACCATGTTAGTCTGCCAGGGCGATGCTCTATATCCATTGGTAGATAGCATTATCCACCCTATGGACAACTGGGGCACTTGCATGGTCACTGATAATAAATATTGCCAGGGTACATATCAGGACCAACACAACTTACAATAACTGAGGATGTGCTCTTTAATTGTGAAACAATCTTGACTTCAAGTGTTTAGACCTTCACATTTTTCTTTGGGAATGTATATATATACAGGGCTTATGGAATTATGCGCGGATGCGGACCCGCATAATTTGGCTTGCTCCGCATAATCCGCATAATCTGCCAATTCCCGCATAATCCCGCATAATTTGGAGAAATTTATAGAAAATCATAAAACGGGTATCTATTTTCGCTATTTCTCAAAGACTCTTACACAATCTATCCGAAGTTAACAGTAGATTTCCTTCCCAAATCGTCGAACATTGAGCAATCGAAACGACGATTCACAACGGGAATAACAAGGCGTTGTATGTTGAAAACCGTGGGGGCCTGTTGTCTAAATTTCGATAGAACGTGTCTCATTATTGGTGGAAAATCTAGAGACAAGGTTTCCTAAGTGGTGAATCACAATAATTTGGAATAGAAAAAAACTCTGTTTTTACGTTTTCAGCGGGAAAACGTGAATTCTTTTCAGATCAAGTTCCTCCATAGCGTTTTGCGAGTTTAATTATGATTTAAAAACATGGATAATTTGTTGTAAGAGAATCAACAGAGGAAATTAAACGGAAACGTCACGAAGCGATAAATGTTTCAGCTCTAAAACTGTTAGTGCAGACAGCTGTCTATGTGGACATGATCGTCGAAGACTATAGCTAGGCCTAGACAGAATAAATGTAAAGGAAATATCAACTTGCATTTATTAGTCTATGCTCATACGGTACGTCGAACGGCGTTTTCGCGTATGCTGCGTAAGCTCTAGTAACGACCGCTACTATTAATTCTTGTTTTGGGTCAGTTAAATTCTGTACAGTATTTAAAAATTGATTCAAAAAGCGACGGCACCCCCATCAGTTAAACCTTATTTCCCTTAGTCCCTTACCGCTAAATTGGTTAGCGGTCTGTCAAAGTAACGTGTCGATTTCCGCATCTGCAATAAGGCGACAACTACAACAGCATTTCAAAAACCTGCTTGGTTTTTGTTTCCTGGTTTTCTTACTGAAATGATAATTACGTCTTTTGAAGACATTTCAACTTCATACTAACCTGAAATAAAACCTATGACCATAACGCTAGTAAACTAGGCTTGATAATCTTGCTGCATCAAGAATTTTACGAATACTTAGGATCAGTTGACGTTTAACATAGACTTTCTAGTACATAGATTTGAACACAAAGGGATACTAGTTAAAATGGATTTGAGACAATTAACCATCTCTCTTATTCAACTTGCGGCTTTTTTGAAGCGAAACACGATAAAATAAATTTGTGCTAAAAAATGTATGACGTCATCCCGCATAATTTCCCGCATAATTTGCGATGTTTCCCGCATAATTCGCCAAAAAATCCCGCATAATTTTGATTTTTTTTCCGCATCCTACCATAAGCACTGTATATATATGTATTAGACATTGAATCTATATATATGTATTCATATACCTTTAGTTACAAATAATCCACCAATCAAATGTGTGTACATGTATTAGGGTTATGTTCCATTTTGCCATGTAGGATGGCTATATTTGGACAGCTACCAGCTATAATGGACAGTTTGCATGTGTTATGTTCACACTATTGTGTTTACCAGGTATATATTGATTGGAGGATTATTTGTTTGGTATAATAATACAAAGCTTATAGGATTCATCCTTTCCCAATATGGAAAATGTTTAAGTCTTTTAATATTAGACTCGACCTTCAGTCTTGCCCAATATTCAAATCTCAACTTAAATATTTTGCCATATTGGGCTCCAGTGAATACAATTAATAGTGTACAATGTAGACCTCTCAGATGTTGGTATCATAGTTAATAGAGTGGAATGGTTATGAAACCCGGCAAACTTCAAAGGGGCTAAAAAAAGTGCTGCAATTTATGTTGGAAGGGGGTAGTACAACAAAAGATTGTGCACGGTCATAGTTCATTAGCTTTAACCCTGAATGACTGAACTCACATGTTTCTATTGGCTGATTTATTAACACATTGGAATTTCTATTGTATTTTGTGCATGGTAGTGGTTGAAAAAAGCTAACAAAGACATATAACAAAGAAGGTCGCTGGGTTTCATAAGCATTCTACTCTATTAACTATGTTGGCATGATGTTCATCAGACTTTCTTAATAAATAGATAATTAATTTTATTTCATTTGGTTTCTTTCTTGTCAGATATCTTGTGGCATTTAGTAATCCCATGCTCAAGCAAGCAAGTTCCTTGTGGGTACGTAGACATTTACCACAGCCTGTTTCTATAAATTATGAACTATGCATGATGTACTGTTTTATCTGCCTAATGTAAGGAAAAGCTGGAAAAATATGGTGAACATGCACAGAAAATGGAGCAACAAGCAGTAGACAATTAATGAATATTAATGCTTGAAACAATTAAGTATTCAGACTTAGAAAACATACAGTTCTGTTAGCCAGCCTGACAGGGTCAAATGATAATATTGTACGAAAATTGCCTGACATATTTTTTTGCAAATTGTTGAAAGAATTAATACTTAATAAAAACAAATAATAAAATGAGTTGGCTTAGTTTCAAAACATTTAATTGCTCTCTAGGCAGTGAGATAACTCTATAATACATGTATATAAAGGCATGTATGTGCATATCTAGTGAAATATATTTTTGCTTAATTTCTAGGATTTCTTAAGCATCACATTATTTTAGGTTCTTTATAAGTTACACTATATACAGCACTTACTGTAGGGTCACATTACATCTGCACATGCCCTGGTCTTAAGGTCACTTCTGCTGACAGTTCAGCTTGTAAAGCCTTCTAATTGTATCTCATACTACATACATCTCATATCTACATGTTTCCTCAGTGGTAATCATGCACTCAACACTTCATAAACCGTTTCCACGCCCACAATTCCCTCTTTTGCTCTGACAAAGGGCTACTGCTCGAAATGTCAGCTGCTACTCGCTTTCCATGATGGTTAGCATACATTTGACATAATCGACTTTAGTTAATTATACCACTGTTTCTCATCTCTCAGTCATTTTCGTTCTGATATATACTATGACACAATTAGTCCATGGGCCAGTGGGTGAAACCCTCCCCCCTCTTGGGGATTTTTGGAGACATGTACCGTTTTGAAGCTTGGCCCGAGGGTGTTCCGAAATGGGATGTCTGCATTTGATCTGTTGGTGGGTGTAGCTGTACGGCTACATTATTTATCTGAGCAAAAACCACAGGGTACCCAAGTCTTGTATTTTTGTTCAAAAATTGATAACAACTCTAAAAACGAACTATATATGAAATAAACCTTGTGAAGTTACTCACCTGCATAGGCTTTCACGACTCCATAGGTAAGTGACACAATAAAGCATCGAAAGCAGCTACTGCGCATGTCAATTTTTCCTAAAAAAAACAGTGTACCCTAGGGGTTAATTAGGGAACAAGCCACAAGGACACAAGACAGTCGCAGATCCGACAAAGAGAAGATGACACCACCAACGTTATGAATGCTATCCGAACTTTGTAAACCCATTTGAGGTCGAAGAGAAAGGTGTCCTATATTGTGTTTCTTCTGGTGCCCCTGTAAGCGTAGACGTCACACAAGATCTCCTGAATGCAGACAAAGTAGGGAAGAAAGTACACAACGAATTTATTACAGACAGACTGTTAACAAGAAAACAAGATTTCACTCTCCACTAAAGCACTCTCCAGCACGGCAAAGTCGGTGGTGATCAATGGCCAGTCAAAGACCAAGCACATTACTGCAGAAAGGAATGTTTTGGGCCAGCTTGTCATTCTTGCACTAGAGTATGAGATCAACTTGGAGAGTGTTCTGAGCTTCCCCTTGGGACCAGTTCCATGGGCTCTGTCCACTGCAGATGATATTCCTGCGAAGACGGACAAGGCCAAGCTGATGCATGTCATGGAAGGTACATCCCACACTGTCTCAAAACTAGACCAGTCGAATACTGCCTACGTCATCGATGGCAATGCTGTTCTGCAAGCGCTTGTCGCTCTTTCCAGTACATTTGGAGAACGTGTAGAGAATGTATTGGATCAGTTACCCAAGGTGCAGCGAGTAGACTTCCTTACAGACTCATGCCATCCTCAGTCAATCAAAGGGATAGAATAATCTAGGACAGGTTCATCAAAGACACACCTAGTGAGAGGGCCTTCGACAAAGGTGCCGAGAGACTGGCAGAGGTTCCTCCGAAATGACGAGAACAAGCAACGGATGGCCAACTTTCTCTTTCTATGCCCCCAAACTTCTTGGAAGAATGGTTGTTGTTGTCAGCGAGAGCAAGTGTGTGAGCTTGAAAAGTCTGAATGGCGAGACCACACTCTCAGAAGAACTAGAGGAACTCAAGTCCACCCAAGAAGAGGCAGACACTAAAGTAATCCTTCACTGCAGCCTCATTGCAGCAAGCTCACCAGAGGAGACTACGATTGTCATTAGATCGCCGGACACATATGTATTTATCCTGCTTCTCAGTTCAGTGAATGATGTGCAGCAGACCGTGCTATTCGACACTGGGACTGGCGATAAGCGTCGTCTCTTGGACATCAAGGGCATAATAGAAGATATCAGGAAGGGGATCAGCTTAGCACCACCAGGCTTTCATGCGTTCACGGGCTGTGACACCACCAGTGCCTTTGTGCGCCAAGGAAAATTGAAGTCATTCAAACTACTCCTGAAGCATCCGGAATTTACACCAACCTTTCAACGCCTTGGCACAGCGACAGACATTGAAGACTGTGTTTTTGATGCACTTGAGCACTTCACCTGCCTGATGTATGGAAGCACCACAACGTCCATCAACCAAGTGCGGTACGACAAATTTTTGGAGAGATTCAGCGTCAAACCTGGAATGGTCCTCACCAGTTACAACGGTGTGGACATGAGCCTTCTTCCCCTTGCCGCAAAAGCTTAAGAATGCATGCTCAAAGAACCAACTTTCAAGCGATGATATGGAAGAAAGCAAAACAGCGAGCACCATGCATTCCAGAACCTGATGGCCATGGCTGGCAGACCAACGACTGCGGCGGGCTAGAGTTTAAGTGGACTGATGGGGCCCTCATGCCACAGCAATTGGCTGACATCTTCACGGAAGCCAATGCCAAGGTGATGATGACCTGTCTGATGACTTTGAATTCGATAACTTTACTGATGTAATTTTCCAGTCAGAGGACTAGAGTAACTGCAGAAATAGTTAAAAGACTAACCCAGTAACTCGATATGATACAGTATTATATTTTTCTGTGAATAAGCGGGGGCTGATGCAAAGACGTATGAGACTGTGGAACTTATGGAAAACCTGACATGCGCAGTAGCTACTTCCTGTGCTTAGTTGTGTCACTTACCTATGGAGTCGTGAAAGCCTATGCAGGTTAGTAATTTCACAAGGTTTATCTCCCATATCATGTTTTTTTTTGCAACTGTTATAATAATACGAAACTTGGGTACCCTGTGTTTTTTTAGGAAAAATTAACATGCGCAGTAGCTGCTTCCGATGCTTAATTGTGTCACTTACCTATAGAGTCGTGAAAGCCTATGCAGGTGAGTAACTTCACAAAGTTTATTTCATAATATATTTCGTTTTTAGAGTTGTTATCAATTTTTGAACAAAAATACAAGACTTGGGTAACCTGTGTTTTTTGCTCAGATAAAGAATGCAGCCGTACAGCTACACCCACCAACAGATCAAATGCAGACATCCCATTTCGGAACACCCTCGGGCCAAACTTCAAAACGGTACATGTCTCCAAAAATCCCCAAGAGGGGGGAGGATTTCACCCGCTGGCCCATGCACTAAATGTTCCATACGAAACAGCCACAGGTCGTCATCTGGGTTGGACAGACTTTGAGTGGGACAGGCTCCCATCATGAATCAATCCAGTGGCAACAGACCACACTGCTTCACTAACATTACTGCACCCAGGATGACTTTTGCTGCAAAGGCAATTAAGACTCCTTGAAGGCCAATATGTGTTGAATAGTTGAAATAAGTTTTGATAGTTTGAAATCGAAATCATGACTTATTTGATGATTAACTTAATGGACTTTTTTTTCAAGTTGATATGGAAATATATTATGTGGACCAGAATATAATTATTAATTTATAACTAGCTATAGCTTATAATAATTGGTTCAGATAACTTACATGTTTATTTTTGTTGTTGTTTATAGCCAATGTGTGAAGACAAGATACTCCTACAGCCACAGGGTAATTAACAACGTAACTTTTACCATGGTATTTAACCTTTGTTGTCAGCACTATTGTTTCTGTAAGTTGTGTTTTTAGGATATTTAAATTTTCGAGTTTGAATCCCAGTGGGTATGTATAATGTTTACATATTGGAAGCCACATTGTAAACATCTCAAGTCAAAGAGACTGTCAGTCTAATTATTCCTAATGGATTTGCGAATATAGATCCTCAGTGTTACATTTCTGTAGACAGCACTTGCTTCCAGTAAATATAAGGCCATGAAAACCTCTAACAAATTCCAGGTTGGATTTTTAAAACAGAAAAGTTGATTACCGGTATGTATTACATGAAATGCAGTGGTAATTACTGCTGACAGCAAAATCATAAAAATGGTATTGCACTGCTTCTGGTAGGATAACATCTATATCACATACATGTCATATTTTTCACCAATCAGCTTCGATCATTTTGGTGCTCATTCATTTGCATAAAGCTATTAAAAATGCTCTCTCAATGGCTTTCATATAATAAGTAGAAGAAATTGCATGAACACGAGTGCTGTAGAGGATTTAAAGGTACTGTGAGTGATATTTTCAAAGTTCTAATAGTTGTGAGTGCAATTTGATAACTTAAAAAATATCACTGCCTATAAATCAAGTATATGTGTAACATGAGCATGAGTTCATGCAATGTTTTCTAATGACATAATGAGCAAATATTTGATGAGAGCATACAACTGCATGTGCACTTTATAACCTTTTTATGCACTCATCATTGAGCTATCAGAATCCAGATATGTTTTGAATATTATGTTATAAACAGTAATGTTAATTACGTGGCCGTTTGGAGATACAAAATTTATCTTCTCATGTTTACTTGATAACTCACTCATTTGCTGTGCTCACTCATGAGTTATCAAGTTAAACATGAGTTATCAACTCACAAGCTAAATGCAAGTAGCTAAATGCAAGTAGCTAAATTCCTTATCTCGTGCCATGTAGTATCCTCTATCTATTATATAATTCAGTTGCAGTTTAACAAGTCTCCCAAGGGGGAGGGAGGAACTTGATGTCATCGTGATGACGAAAACGTCATTACATTGTACATATTAAATTTTGTTAAAGTGCAAGTATCATGTAAAAAAAAAATGGTACTATTGTGTTTGTTTCTCACAAAAAGTTATTAATCTTGCAAATTTTGTAACATTTCTGGCATTTAAACCCTAATTTTGGTTACTTTTCATGGATCCTGTGACGTCATAAGATGAATCAACGCCCTCCCTAGAGAAAACTGCTACAATAAAATCCCATAGGTTTCCATTGTGATAGCCTGCATTGCTGCTCTGGAGTATCGGAGCGCAGCGAGCGGAGATTAGGGGGATTGGGGCGAGGAAAAAAGAGAGGGGGGAGGGGGTGGGGAGGAGAGGAAGAGAGAGCCTGCCGGCGACCCATGGTTATTTTGATATCCACCCACTACTTAAAATGCATAAAATTAGTAAGTCATTCGACCGATTCATCCAATCATCATGCGGCGGCGGTGAAAACCATGTTTAATATCTGTCAAACTCACGTGTGGAATATCAAGGAATCTCAACTCGAGCGTAAAATTCAAAACAAAAAATATACGAACTTGGAGAATGTCAGCTGAAACTCCGAAAAAACATGTGAAGACAGGGCCTAAACCCAAACCTGTAAATGTCAACGACTTTTGCAGGATGTATGTTTTAAGCTAGCATTGGGAATTCAAATATTTCCACTCGGCGGCGAGAATCTGTTAAAGACTTCAGAAAGAAAAGAGAGCCGAAGCTTTAAATAATTCTAGCTGGTGCCTGCAAAAGTATTGGTCTTCATATTCCGAAATCTGCTGCTCTATCAGAGCAAGTCTGTCGTTCCTGAGGAAGGAAGATTCGAAATGCAGTAGAGGAAGAGAACTACACCTTTAATGTTCGTGAAGGTTTGCAGGATAAAGATAACTAAGATAAAGAGAACTCGTTGCCACTGAATATAAAGTCGCCACCAAATCAGTAAAGACCACTGCCGATACAATAACATCGGAACGCTAAAAACCATCTACGCAGCGGTACGAAATCATCAAAGCAGCTCGTATTTTCAGAAGCACAAGCCTGTTCCTCGAACACACCGGCCATGTTTCAACCGTGTGCGTTTCGTCAAGCAAGACGCTTGTGGAGTTCCGATACAGGGTTCTTCAGCTCATCGCCAAATTCGATCTCATTACAAAATGTCTGTAATTCTTTCTTTAAATTAATCGCTGAAGGAATTCTCGGTATGTTTGTCGCCATACTAATTGGTTTCTGATCTTATCGCATGCCAATGATTTCTGTCAATCACACCTTTTAGCCAATAGCAATATGCGGCCTTCTGAGGCCGAGAGTTATCAAAATAACCATGGGTTGCCGGCAGCCTCTCTCTCTTCCTCTCCTCCCCACCCCTTCCCCCCTCTCTTTTTTTCCTCGCCCCAATCCCCCTAATCTCCGCTCGCTGCGCTCCGATACTCCAGAGCCTCAATGCAGGCTACCATTGTGACATCACAAGATTAATCAATCCCACAATTCGGATAGCATTTATTCTAGTTTAATTTCTTCTCCTGTCTCTCAAAGAAAGCTAAGTTAGACAACTGAAGTATACCAGAAATAGAATTTGGGGCAAAAAAAGTTCATGTTTTTTATGGCACTACTTGCACTTTAAGATTTGTATGTACACATACTGCTAACATCTACCAATGTTATTGGTAGAACTCCCCTGATAGCTATTAATAATAGTCGGTTAACAATTTTTGCTTTTCTTAGCTGTAACAGTTAATCCATCCAAGATGTCATTCGAAAAACAAATCAAGAACCTTATTGGTAAGCCATTGCATGAGATCTAACATCCAGAGCCTGGTTATTCAAAGCCCGATTAAGATAATTCAGGATTAAGGGCAATTTTTGAGTTGGCCTGTACCTCTCGAAAGGAGCCACATCATTGGCTTATCCAACAATACAAAACACCCTAACCTTTAGAACGTGCAGTACAAAAACTACAGTATAATGGGTGCAATCAGAATACAGGTTTCGAACGGTATTGTATTACTCCAATCTTTAGTTCGATTTGCTAACTTGTGAACTATATATTTGAGGTTAAAAACGTGTTCCTAGAGAAGAAATAACAAGTACTTTTCTCCTTGTCTTGCTATATTTGAAAACAAATACCTTCTATCGAAGCTTCTGCATGGTTATATGGACTTCTGATTTTGTTGTTGTTTTTATTTTAATATTTTTAACTCATATATTTTCCCCACATTGTCCCAAGAGCAGTACATTAAACTCATTGAAGGAGCTAGTATGGTTTTATTCTGACACTGAAAAGGATTTGGTACAAGATAAGGGTGTTTGGGTGTATATACCTGACACAGTATATTGTGCATGATTGATAGACTTGCTCCAAGTCGAACTCGCTGAGTCACTGCATGGGTAAGCGATTACTGCGTCAAAAATCGAGCGCGAGAATCGAAGCGAGAGGCGAGTTCGACTTGTTTCACTTGCAGGAAATTGAATCGGGGGATTATGTTTTGGCGCAAAAACACGTTTCAGGGGTGGAGCTTACATTTCGCGCCTTTGACAAACTCTTTCTAAATACAATCAAATTGTAAATACCACATCCACGGTCGACTGACTTGACACGTCTACATACAATGCCTGAAGAATTGACGCTTGTGATTGGGCCAATCTTAGTACGTCATAAGCCACGCCTCCGGTTGAAAAATCAACCGGTAAATTTGGCGCGCTGCAAGTGGGAAAAGTCCTTCGTGCGGGGGGGCTAAGAAGGACTTTGAGAAAGTCTACATGATTCATAACTGTGCATTATCAAACTCATTAATAATTTATGAAGTAAAAACAAAGAGAATGAATGCTTAATGAGTGTTTACAAATGTGATATAGATACGGTCTCAGAGTCGAGACTTCTGGTTCTGGACTTCTGGTAGAATCGCATAGTCACACCTGAATTGCACGAGTGCGTTCGCGAAATCAGACGCTGATTGGCTGAGAGGAGGGGTGACGATTCAGAGTGGAATCACCACTGTAGGCTATGCGCGCTATTTATAACTTAGCAAAATATCAACAAAAGTAATAAATCACCGATCAAGTAATTCATCGGACTATGTGATTCAAGGAAAATCACATTCCTGACGAGGTAATTCAACGTTAAAGTGCCTATCACCCTTTTGCAATTTTGATAGCTTATGAACCTCCGAAACGTTTTCAGTATTTCTGTGAAGAAAGTTTTGGTTTAACGTGAATACTTTATGTTCTACGCTTGTTTGAAATCGTGTAAATGTGACCTTTCCTGACCCATGACCGCGTAAGTAAAAGCCTGGGTCGAAACCTGGGTAGACGTCATCTTGACGTCATATTTAAACCAAAACTTTCTTCACAGAAGTATTCAAAACTTTTCGGAGGTTCATAAGCTATCAAAATTGCAAAAGGGTGATAGGCGCTTTAAATTGCAGTCGAAAAACCAATATTGGCCTGGTCAAAGCGATTCGGGCGATATCGGTTTTCTCGTGAAATCTAATGTGGAATTACCTCGTCAGGCATGTGATTTTCCTATAATAATAACGGCCACACTTTTTTTTTTTAACAAATCCGGACGATAAACGTGTATTTTTTATTTGGTCGTCTCTCACATATTCGTCGTTTTCTTCTAGGTTACAATTTAACTGCGGACACGTCAGCTCACAACTCACAAGTCCAAGAAATGGTTATTATTTTCAACTCTTTTCACAAACTGTCTATAGATCAGGGTCCGGCCGTTCCAAACCTGATTAGTGTTAATCCTGTATTTAATTTGAACCTAGCGGATTCTGGTTCTCTTGGTGTTACTTTATGCAATCTAGGATTACAATTAGAAATGCGCTGACTACTCATCTCATCAAACAATATGTTTCTCCCAAAATCAGTATTCAACAATGGTTAAAAATTCAAAATAATGATTAATCCTGGATCGGGCCCAGAATTTTAAAGTGAGACGTGACGTCATTGTGTTGAAAACGTAGCAAGACTAGTTTCCCTTTTGTATCCAGAAATACCGGTAATGTGAAAGACGCCGTTTCTTGCATGTCTTTGTGTTAAGTCTCATAGTGAAACCTTTGTGCGTGACAAGTGAAGCATGTATCGAAAGTGGTCTGTTGAAAACATTAAAATGGAATGCATTTGCATGCGTCGTCGTAAAAGTCTGAATGATGACGTGAAGGCGTTGCGAAGTTAGGTATTCGCTTTGCTGCCTTTTCCAGGAGTTTTGTATCTATTACTTCAAAGCAACGGTTGTTTGGCTTTCGCATAAGAAACTGCTGTGATTGGCTCAAATATGTGAAGAATCCACTAAAGTGATGTCACTAGTCTATTGGAAGCCTTTCGATTTCATTTCCTCGTTTCGATGTGCTGTTTTACAGATTGTGTTTCTGCTTGTCGGTGGGTTGAGGCGAATCAAGGACCCTTTATTCATTACACAGGCTGTCTCAGGTACGATATATATATATATATATATATAGAGAGAGAGAGAGAGAGAGAGAGAGAGAGAGGTTATTCGGCTAAGCATCTAATACGGATGTGTATTTTTAAGAGTCATTCATATTTTGGCGAGCCTTTAGGCTCGAATTACGAATAAAAATACACAGCCGTATCAGATACTTAGCCGACTAATAAGTTGTTTATTATCAGTAAGTAATAGCATGCATGACATGTGGGAAATTAGCGCCGATTAAATTTCCCCGAGAGCCGAGGGAGGATCTGTGCACCTCGGGGTTAAATCACTAAGGGTAAACTGTACAGATTACGATTAAAGATTTAGCGATATCCTAGGGATAAAGTTACCCTTGCTTCGATCAACCGGGAATTCAATTAAAGAAGGATGTGAGAATGTTGCGCACGATTATTTTCTTTTTCCATTTTGGCTCTGCACCAGTTTTTGGTCATGATAAAAAAACCTGAATTTCTAACGAGACCTGAAACAACCATAGGGGCTGATCAAAGTCAGGACCCCGGTTAATCCACAGATCGAATTGGAATTTAGCTTGTTGATTTTTGCGGAGGAAAACCCTCGGAGCAAGGGCGAAATACCAACAAACTCAACTCGCATATGGCGCCGCGTCCGGGAATCGAAACCGTGGCACAGAGGCGTTAGAGCACAAATTATAATATAAAAGAATAACACATTGTGCTTTTGAAAACGAGCTCTAAAATTTAGAATAACTAAAACGAGCAATAACAAAGGGCAGGGGATACTGTTCAGCGGGATACTGTTCAGCATGCACTCACTGAGAAACACTGCGTACACTGCAGTGAGGATTGGTGCACATTGAATGGGAAAAATCCTGGAGAACTAATAGACATACTTCACACGGCGGGCAATTTTAATCCCAGGTATACCGGTAGGCTCTGACAGATTGTGCTCGGCAACTTTTGAGTAACTTTTGGAGTTTAGAGCAGCTTTTTGAGGTACGAGCAACCTCGTGCAACTTTTGCCTATCATAGATTGTGCTTGCTGTTTAATACTGCTGAGAAGTGAGAACAATGGTGTTTCAAGCATTGACTTGTTGTAATTCGTTCCTGTTTGAACAATAATACCAGAGTTCTGATGTCGGTTGTATTTCACATAGTGTAATCTTTGCATTCTTTTTATGTAACTGATTTGCAACACTGCCAGAAGTGAATTGAAGCACAGTATACTTGCGTTTGGTTAAGGTTTTTGTTAAAATGGCTCATTTTTGTGAGCAACTTTTCAAATTTTAGGTAGCAACTTTTTAAATTTTCCGCAACCTTTGGGTATGTTTTTGAGCAACTTTTTCACAATTTACTAGCACAATCTGTAAAGGGCTACTCCCAGGAGAATAAATACCGTTTTCAAACTTCTCAGGGCGAGGCTACACGAGATGTTTTATGCCAACATGGCCACCGCGTGAATAACTACTGTAATCTTGACGGTCAATGCTACTTGTATGTTTATCGGAGTTAATCGTGTGTCCTCACTGTCTTATACAGACTGGCACAAGCAAGATAACAGAATATACCTCGTCATAGTAGGACCTGAGGTAACATTCTAATATGCGATGGTGGGAAGTTTGGGGGGAGGGGAGGGGATCAGTATGCATTAGGGGCCGACCATTTGACTTTTGAGGGAGGGGGTGGGTGTTCTTGTCTGTGCGGCTCGATTTTTTTTTCTTTAGCAGTGTTGTTGCACGAATTTTTTTTTGCGAAAAAAGCGGAGCCAGAACAAAGCTTTTCCGCTTGCAGGATATTTTTTTTCAAAAACACCCACCCCCCCTCAAAAGTCAAATGGTCGGCCCCTTAGGCCATAACTACTTTTGTCCCGTTTTTCATCGTCTGACCTACACACATTTTAGCTTTAAATGAAGAAGAACCAGAAATATATGCGAAAGAGAGCCTCGCAAATCAGTGGAAAGATCACTTGAGGTCGCTGAATATGGCAGGTCACATAACATTTCAGCTCCGGTTCTTTCAAACGGCGGAATTTCTTACGCACCACGACGAGGTTCCAAGTTGTAATGGGTTTACACCGACCGACCCAAATTCAACAAGCAACTGAGCAAAAAGTAGAAATAACCTGGGTGGATGACGGAAACTGATTGCAGGACGGAAACTGATTGCACGACTTTCTTAACGTGGACGCAGTAACGAGACACAGTGCAAAGTTGCGCGCAATATCACGTACAATGGTTCTATTATCACAGTTCGGCCATCTTGGATAAACGATGCTTTTGGTCCCGGTAGCCTCGCACTGGTGGGTTTCAGAACGAGTTTACCGGACGAAAACAAAGGTTTTTATTCTCCTGGGACTCAACATGGCCGCCGCGTGATAATAGCCCATGGACCCTTTTATTTAGCCTGCTGTGCAGACGTATTTTTTTCACTCTCATAAATTCGAAGAAAAAAGTAACGTCTGCTTACCCGAGCGCTTAATTAGCTTCCAATATGCACACCTCATTGTGTTATGGACCAATTAGATTTTACCTTCCATTTCCTGGAAAGTGACGTAATGTTACATTTAAAAGGATTCAGACAATACATTTGCCATTGATCAATCATAGGAGATTGTTCACTGGCACGCCAATTCACTAAAATTCTAACAATGGCTTTGATTGGGCAGAAAAATAAAACAAACGTGCTGACGTCTGCTTGCATATTGGCAACTAATTAAGCGGTCGGGTAAGCAGACGTTACTTTTTTCTTCGAATTTATGAGAGTGAAAAAATACGTCTGCATAGCAGGCTACCTTTTATTTGGCCTGATCTCAGATCCTTTGGGAAAACGGTTCACCACGAGATCATCCCATACAGTGTATCATGTCAATGTATCTTCTCATGTGTTAACATGAAACAAACATACACAAGGGATGCTCACGTGATCCGAAACGGGGCAATAAAAATGGTCTGTTGTATCAATCATGGGTGAATTACGCACAGCAGTAGGCCATTTTGACGATGTTGCGCACGCATCAGTAGAACAATAGATAAAACTCGTTCTGGTTCACCAGCCTTTTGTTATTAAAAACATGCCATTGTTCTAGCTGCGCGCGCAACATCGTCAGAATGGCCAATTGTCCACTTTAGAAACGAGTAGGGGGCTGGGGCAAGTTCGGTTTTGCAAAGGTGCTTGGGATCGTAACTGGAGACAGTTAATAGCTGATATAACAGTGGCGTCTACGAATAGCAGTTTCAGCGGTATTGACCCGAACGCCTCGCTTTGATGTAATGAAGCGCTATTCAAACTGTATCTAAATTAACCGTGCTTGTTTAAGAGGATGTTGGTGACAATGGTGCTTCATTACATCGAAGTGAGGCGTTCGGGTCAACTGAAACTGCTATTCTTAGACGCCACCGTAATATCAGCTATTAGGGACCTTTAGCAACCAGGACGGCAACGTCTAGGACGACGGCATAAAACAATAGCCTTAATTACAAAATACAATAACTGCATGTGAAAATGCACGCAGTCGCCTACATTTTCACCGTTCTCTGCAAAAACACAACGTGAAAACCCCAAATTGTTCGTTTTAAAGACAACGCGAACGTAAGAAAGTAAATCAAATCATTTTTCGTTCGGCGTGAACGGAACTCTATAGTCATTATATTTTTCGAAAATCTGCCAGGTTGTGAAAAATAATTCAAGGCGAACAAGGGAAATAGTAAACACCAAATTTCGGGAGAAAACACTTTTCTACGTCCCGTCGTCACTGCCGTCGCCGTCCTCGTTGCTAAAGGTCCCTATTAACTGTCCCCAGAAAGGATCCCAAGCATCTTTGCGAAACCGAACTCTCCCCTTCCCTCCCTACTCGTTTCTACAGTGGACAATTAGGCACAGCAATTGCAGAGGTGGGCATATTCCTCCATTTTAATTAGTATTGTGTGCAGTGATGCGCCTGTAAACTGCCATTTCACAGTGGCATCACGTGCAAGCAATACATTGTTATAGTAAAACTGTGTTGTGTGTTCGTTGTATATACAGCTGATATGGATATTGTGATATCGTTCGCAGTTAGATGAAGCATATTCAGTGGAGGTCAAGACTAAAGTGAAAGAGTGAGTAGTGATTTACTTACAATTAATACTCAACACTTACAGTGGAGTGCACTGAAACATTTAAACCGTGCAACGTCTGCAATAATTTGTCATAAATACAATAACCTATTTGTGGCGTCGAAATATGCGCTGATATTTCGTCCGCGGACATTATCTGTTCCGAGAAGACAACAGTTCCTGAGAGCGAAGCTCGAGGGAAACTGTGAGCTTCGAGGATCAGATAATGTCCAAGAGCAAATATCAGGGCATATTTCGACAATGTATGTTATTGGTGTTATCATCCTTCAAATATTCTTTGACGCGCGCTTATACGCTCACATGGGGTGTAATCGCTGTAATACCATAGAGGACAAATTAATCCCTAATTTCAACTTGAAAATTCACGCGTAATTTGTAATTTCACATGTGAAATTTCAAACGCCGCAGACGCGCGCTTAAAATAATGTTTTTCTGGATCGTAATATGCCCTCCATAATATTAATCAAATAGCGACTCGTGAAATTAGGGATAAATTTCACTTGTGTTTGTTAAAATCTCGCCAAAGCGGCTCGGGAAATTACTTCGATTTTGACAAACACGCGTGAAATTTATCCCTAATTTCACTCGTCCCCATTTGATTACCCATACATATTTCCCGCTCGCGAAGAGAAATATCGGGTCACGTGACGCATTCAATCAATCACGCGCGAGATAAAATATTTGATGTGTTATAATAAGCTATAGAAAACAAAAGCCATGTTGCACTCATTTTGTTTTTATCTTATGTTTAAATAGTGATTCTTGCCGTCTAACGTTGCATGGTTGTAGTGTTTACACTCTAGTATCTGCGAGTACAATCTCATGACAAATGTTGCAAGTCGAATTTTGCTGAACTATTTGTTGTTGGTAGTGGATCAGACTTACCCTGAGTTCCAGAGGCTCGAACAAATGAAAGACGAGAAAGGAGTGAATAGCCTCGGGTGTTATCCGTTGAGAATCTCACTTCCATGCGCCGAGTTTCAAATCAAGAAAACACGTCAAACCGGTTTTGCTGCGCCATTGGTAAGCCAATGAAAATTACCGTTACATACAACGGTTGCGCCTGGTAATGAGTACATTATCCAATCAGGGACGAGGTTCAAATTCTGAACCAAATGTTCGCATTGAAATAAGATTCTCGATAGATAACACCAGGGGTTCTTCTCTGTCCTCTTCTCACGCCTTTTATTTCTTCGAGCCTCTGGTATCCAGGGTACACAGCGGTCAAACGTCTGCGCATGCGTCAAAAGTCTTGCAACAACAACCTATTCCAAAACAAATTCAAAGTGAACCGGCGGCCGTCACTGTTCACACACCCGTTTTCAAACCTTGAGAACTTTTTTGGTAAATTACGAAATTATTTGGTAAACTCACAGTTTGAAGTTTGTTCAATTTCCCGTCGACTGTGAAAATAAAAAGCTTAACTTTCACGTATTTTTCTTAACTTTTTGGGGTAGAAGTTCACTGTAATATGTTTTGAGGTAAATTTTGTGCGGGAAATTCGCGCGGCCGCCAACCAGACTGACTGTAATACGCACGCGCAGACGTTTGACCGCTGTGTGCATCCAGATCCACATCATGGCAAAACGTTGTGTTCCGCTGGCCGTAAGAACGAAGGCTCTGGAGTTCAAATACAAGTTTCCGAAGTCTAATAATTTTATAAACTTAGTAAACTCACAGTAAATTACAAATTAAGAAACCTTCAACCTGTGAAAGTCTTAGGCTTAGCTTTTATGTAATTACGCAAACGTCCTTAAATTAGAAACACGAGTTTTCTTTTAGTTTCGGTGGGAAACTGGGGAGACGCGCGCGCTTGCTTGCTCATTAAAAGCGCATGCGCGTGACGTTTTGCCGCGCTGTGGGATAGATCAGACTATGTTGCTTGTAAACATTAGTGACAACTACCAACAGTTGCTAGTTGTATTTTCAAGCCCCGACGTCTTGTTGTTTATGGTACTTCAGATTAGCAGGGGTTATTTTGATGCCTGCCCTTCAAAGCGGTGACGTGCACGCAGCTATACGTGACTCGTTTGCAGTTGTAAATACATCTGAGAGTGAAGGCATGGCGACAGCTCTACTAGAGGTATGACAGATAGAAAATAACGTATCCGCCTTCAGTCGGTGCTGGCGAAGTAAAGATTTTATTATATTGATATTGCCTTCTTGTTAATTTGCTGAACTGCACAGAAGACTGCACTTGAAATTACCGTTCAATAAATCTACCTTAATTTATTCTAAAGGAAGCTTTGATTTTTACCCTTGAAGTGAATTTATTTTCCCCGCTTCGCAAGCGATATCTCCTCTAATTAAGGAGGTCAACAGCCAACCACCCACCGAAAAAGACGGAGGCTTGGACTTTACCCACAATCCTTTGCGCGTGTAAAAATAAATCCGTTAAAATAGCGGTAGAGGGTTTAAATCTTAAAAACAAGCAAGTACAAATGCTGTTGCCAATCCACTGTTATTGAAGAGAATAGATGATTTCTACGTGTTATTTTGACCGTGTGAGGTTCGCAAGGAATTGTGGTCAAATATACAGCCGCCATATTTTCGGTACGGTGGATTGGGTCGTCGGTGGTGCATGTAACTTGATAAAACACCACATCGTGGTTGCTCCGAGTAGTTCAAACACTGATCAAGACACGTGAAAACGAGCACTATATCTGCATGAAAAGAACTTAAGGAAAGCATGGAAATAGAAATGGGCGTGTCTCGTACCCATCTATGTCTTTCCAGTATACTATCAGGCACGTTTGTTGAAATGACGAAGAGAAAATAACAAGCCTTGTGATCAATAATTGAATGCAGCAAAATGCAAGCAGGTATTATTTGAGAAGCATATCAAAAACACGTGCTGCGTATTTGACCGTCATATCAAAACAGCTGGCTTGGTGGCCACGGTCAAACAGGCAGGACAAGTTTGATGCATTACACCATCTTAAAACTGAAACATGTTTCCCCCCGTCAGGCTATGGCGCTGAATGTAGCCGTTATCGCGAGGAACATTCCAGGTAATGCAGCCATTATAAAGCACAGAGACACCGGTCTTCTGTTCGACAGCCCTGAGGAATTTGTTAGCGTGGCTAAGGAGTTGATTCAATCACCATCTCTACGGACAACTATCACAACAAATGCTCAAGAATACACAAGGACTCATCACTCCTACGATGATGAAAAAAGAACGTACGCCTCCCTTGTCGAGAAAATGGTTAACAATTAGATGGCAATATCTTCCAGTTGTAAAAAAATATAAACCTCTGATCTAGCATTGCCGTTAACGCGGCCATGTAAAAAAAAACACTATTTGACGGGATGCCCAGGGGACATAGATTGAACGAAGCGTTTCATTGCAGCGATTCATTTAGCCTGCGGAAAGCACCTCGTCGTGATGGGAGTCCAGCGATTTAGAACGATGAAATCGCCAGACTCCAACGATGCTTTTCGCAGGTCGATTCATTTGCTTTACGTTTTTTTTGCTCCCTGGAACCCGAGCATACCATAATTGTTTTTTAAACATGACGGCGTTATAGGCAGAGGACTTATGATTGACTTTCTCTTTGAAGATAGTGGGAAAGAGGGCGAAAGAAAAAGCGAGGTGAAACTGGGGATAGAATGTAAAGCAACTCCCTTTTTCCTCCTCTCTCTCTCCCTCTTTTCATCTCGCTGCTGTATCGATGTTGTGACAGAAAGGCGCCATGGAGAATAATGCATTAATGAGAGGACGTCTACTCAGGAATCGACCCAGGCTTTTACTTACGCAATTATGGGTCAGGAAAGGTCCAATTTACACGATTTCAAACAAGCGTAGACTATTTGAGTATTCTCTGTAAGCCAAAACTTTATTCAAAATATTTCGAAGGTTCATAGCTATAAAACTTGCAAGGGTTATAGGCACTTTAATGCCTGGTTATCACCAGCAACATAAGCACACATGCGTAGTGCCGCATTAGCATCAGAGTGGATTTCGTATGAGTGGGCAAGTTACGGCAATGACTTATTGCACGGTTACTATAGGACTGCCGTAACGTTGAAATGGTTTCGCTATTGTTTTTGTCCTGCTGATCCTATCATATCAGTTTCCGTACAGTTATAAAGCTACGGATATGCCGCATTTTTGTCCCGTTCTGAAACTTCTACTCATAAGTGCGAGATAACAAGCGCCGCTAATGATCAGTGCATTACTGCGTCTGCATAAGTTGCTTGTGCCACTAGTGAGAACAAGCGCCGCTAATGATCAGTGCATTACTGCGCCTGCGTAAGTTGCTTGTGCCACTTGTGAGAACAAGCGCCGCTAATGATCAGTGCATTACTTGCATGCGTCGCATCCGAACTGAACCCCGGTTAAGTCAGTCTGTGAATCAGCGACGGAAAGCTTGTTCTAGATACATCTTCTGATCGGGTGACTGGCTATTTTGAAATGACTAGGATCGTGCGATAGCTCCAACGGCTGCTGACATCAGGACGACATTCCATTCCCCATTTGTCTAGACCAATTACAGCGTACGTGTATAAATTAATAAGCAACGACTCGCTTTTGTCGGCATTTTATACGAGCTCACTAGTTCACCCTCATAATAAATGATACTTCCAAAATATTTCTTATTTCTTGATAAAAGCTAAGAACAGAATATATACGAAGCTATTTTAACCGATTCTACATCCATATTTTCAAGTTTAGCCTCTATTTCCTATAACGATTTTCTGCCAGACTAGTGGTTCTTGGATTCTGGGGAGACAAACTGGTGACAGGCTCGTGAACCAATCAGCCAATCAGAACGCGTACTCATCACGGTACGCCGCTGCTGGGGGCCTAGAACAAGGTTTCCGTCGCTGGTTCGCAGACGGACTTAACCGGGGTTCAGTTCGGATGCGACGCAGGCTGTGCATTACTGAATTCGCGAGTGAAACCGGACTTCAATTATGGCATCAAGAAAATCGCCTATTGTGACGTCATTTCCAGTCGCATGGCTTTTATAAAGCTCATTTTTATCCAAGAAACTATTTTGCACATATTATAGGACAAGATTGAAATAAACGAGGCAACTGACAAAGTACAGAATAGCGTCATTCTTATAAAGAGTCCGCGAGGATTCTCTGGGTTACAGTGGGTGCGTTCATCGAATATTTTCCTGCCAATCTCGGTTGCCTAAATGCACCGACACGCTGCATAATTGCCGTCAATAGAAGCTAGAATGCCCAGCTAAGTATTTTGATAAGCGGGGAGCAAAAAGTGGCCTTCCATTGGCTGAAAGTGTCAGGTGCCGGCAATTTGCAGCTTGACTTAATATTTCATTTTAAAGGAGCGTAAAAGGAACCTCCTTTATTCACTCATATCTCATACCCGTGCGCGAAGTCTGGTAGCAACCGCACCAGAGCGAGGGCAGTTATACCATCACAAAATTGGAGTCGGTCCGATGTCTTAGTATCTCTGTCGTACCGCACTGTTGTGTTCCTTTTTATCATAATGAAATTAATGTTCTGCCATCGATTGTGGATTTCTCTTCGGCGACAACTGGCCTCGCTTTAATGCTTTTATGAATAGAGCGGGCAATCGTAGGAGCGAGTAATCACAAGTAATCACAAGTAATTCATAAATGGCTTCCCTGTGAGCCAATGACAAACCAAAACCAATTTGCGTTTGGTTTTACTTTGGATTCTGATTGGTTGGTTTACTTTCTCAGCCAATAGGAGAGCTTAGTAAACGTAAAACCAAAACACTTCCGACAGTCAATTGAAATCTACTCTATGATCAATGAGCGGTCAAACTAGGCTAACACTGAACCAATATAGAAAACAGTACCCTTACTAACAAACAATTTTATCACTAATATCGATTCTAGATTAAGTGACTACAGTCAACTCTCTCCTGCAACCACTTCCCGTAAGCGACCACTTTACCAAAGAACCGTTTTTTTCTCAGTCAAATTCTGTTGTAAAAACTCTCGTAAGCGACCAACGCAAAAATTCTTATGCGACCGCGACCACTTTAGTCTCAACACTTGACATTTTCTATTGTTTTTTTGTTTCCGATAAGCGACCACCAAAGTAGATTGTACTGTATTTTTAGAAAATCATTACTCTGATACCACAAAGTTCAATTTCTAATGGCGCCGACAGATAAGAAACTAAAAAAGATTGGAAAAACTATGTTGTTATGGTGACAGCGCGCTAGAGCTGATCCGTTTAGCAATCACTTGGGCTACCTGTGTTGCTTTTTCCCGGAAGCGACCACCTCCCGTAAGCGACCACTTTGTCCGTGCACCAAGGGTGGTCGCTTAAGAGAGTTGACTGTAGTCGAATATTTCTCGATTTGAGTGTTGCATCAACGAGTTAGGTTTCTAATTATAATATTAAGTAATGGTCAGTTAATCTTTTACCTGGTATCTTAAGTTTGCAGACAGTGAATATTTCAGAAATTCGATTTTACGAACATTATTTGGCATCGGATTCCCATACAAACACTGTATTTCGCGCCATGTTTCCCCGGCTCCTACAAGAAAGTAAGAGTCATGAAGAGTGGTCAGTGAAAATTATCTTGGACTGGCCTATTCGTTGCCGTAAACCACGTTTAATATAGTCAAGCTCTAACTGAATCCCAAACTTATCTTTTCCCATTGAATATTCGTTGTAAGACTTCACCTAAACTTTGAAAAGTCCGGTTTTCCGTAAGAGATTCATCGGTCTTTAAAATTAAATTCATCGGAGACCAAAGCTAATGTGATGGCTGGAAAATAGATACCAACTGTGCAAGATTTTGACAAAAGTACGAGCTAATCATTTATGGTTCGACAAATCTTCACAGACAAATGTGCCCGGAATTTTCTCTGCAATATTTCTCTGTACAAATGATATTTTTGTTTGCAAATTTATAGCTTTGTAAGAAAAAAATATTACCCTAAAATTAAGCAGTCTTGCTTTATATGTTGGTGTGCTCTTTCAGTCAAGCTATTATATTATGTTTTGCATTTGTCGAGTTTTCAAATTACCTGCAAAGATACCCATTCCGTGCGACATTTCGAAAAGAAATTTTAAAACTTCATTTGTGTTCGTAAAATAAACATGAGTCAGTTCGCTTCAAAACTTTACTTCAAATCCATAAATTCAAATAAACTATGGTTGAACTGTAATCCCTTCTCGGCTATGTTTACTGGCGGGTAGTGTATAGTTCAGACAAACTCTCCCTTGCATTTCAATGCACTTGTCTCGTTATTATTCTGTGTTTTTGAAGTCTGCTGTACAAACATCTATCCAACGCTGACATTTCTCACTGAGTTTTGGAACGGAAAAGCACTGAGAAAAGATGAGAAACTCTGCTAGCGGTGTACCAATCGATGCTTCCATCTGAGAGGATATCTCTTTGAGCGATTTATGAAGGTTTTTATACATCTAGAGTAACTCTTACATCTCCCCCAGCAACAGTGCTTGGTAGTTACCATTACTGATATGACTGGGAATCTTATTTCAGGTATTTCTTCTTTTTTTTTGATCGAAAAACCTGAATCATGTTCTAACACGACTCAAAGTCACTGAAATACTGTAAACAGTCGCGTGTGTATGTCTGAGTTTTGCGGGGGGTCTCGTTTCAGACAATCTATTTTTGCGCAGCGCTATTAGCATATTGGAAATAGAAACCTAACTCATAGACGCAACACTCAAATTAAGAAATATTCTACTATTCAACAATTCACTTGATACAGAATCGATATTATTTATTAAAATTGACGTGACATACACTGTAACTTAACAGACCTTTTCCGCTTGGCTCATTGTTGTGTATAGTTTATTGTATTTCTGGTTAGCGCATGAGGAGATACAGTGATAATGAAATACTTCGGACAAAGAATATTATTCCCGAAGGATTTGAAATGGGACAACATTGAGCCAAGCGGAAAAGGTCTATTACAACTTCACTTGTGCAATAATTTTAAATAATTTGAATTTCAATATTAATATAGCTAACTTTCTCCTGTCAATAGTTGTTTCAGTGGTGATACCCAAGCGTTTTACCACTGTAAGGCCGAATCACCACTGAAAACACCATTCCAGCACGACGTAAACATCTTATTATACAAACACAACTTATTGAAATAGTTCGAATACTGCTAAATTACTTATCGGGTCGGTAAATTATCATAAAGATGTTAACTTCAGAATGAGACCAACACTAACGAAATGCCTCCGACTGTAGTTATCGCATTCAGTGGTAATTGTGGAATACGAAACGGACTATTGAAAACGAGACATCGGCGAAAACATTTGTAAGACAACGATGGTAAAATATCATAAGAGGGCTAATTTACAGAAGTTAAAGAAAAGGAGGATCAATCCAGGTTTCTGGGAAACCCCCACTCCTCACTAACCTTTAATGGTTAATCATTAATATAACGATGCATATCCAAGGGAGGGAGGGGTGGGTGGGTGGGTAGTTTCCCAGGAACCGGGATTGTAAATCGACAGGACTATACCTCATGTAGGAATCTCTAATGGGCCTTTTGCAAGGAATGCAATCACGTGGTTCTACTGGATTGCAAAACATACGAGTTCATCTATTTAAAGATCGGTAGTGTTATAGCAAATCTCTTTGTAAATACTATTTTCCACCTCCAATCGATTGTAGATGTTTCTAAAGCAGCGTTTTTGAAGATTGTTTGCCATCCAGTAAAGCCATTGAATGATTCCCATGGGATCACGAGCACAATTAATTGGTACCAGCAGGTGACTGTTTCCTGTTCAACCTAAGTAATATATATTCCATGTGTTCAAGTCACACATGGCCTTGCATGCACATGCACTGAAAACAAAGGTCATGCACTGAAAACAAAGGTCATTCGTTACCAGCAGAGCCCGAGCTGTGTGTACAGTTCTAGTACTTTCTTGTGAAGCTTCAGGTCGCCTCCATCAACTTTCAGGGCTAGTACGTAGTGATCTACTGCCCTCTCCATCATTCCCTCACTCTCAAACTGTCTGCAAAGTAAAAAAGCAAATAGTTAAGTGCTTAATTTGCTGCTTTGTCAAACCTGACTTCTATAATGATGACTGTTCTCATCTGCTAAAGTTTAGCCTTTTAGACTTGATTCTAAGATAAGTTTGGTTAGCCCAGTGGTTAAAGTGCCACTAACCCCTTTTGCAATTTTTATACATATAAATCTTTGAAAGGTTTTGAGTAGTTCCGCGAATAAATTTTTGGTTTACAGAGAATACGCTATGCTCTATGCGTGTTTGAAATGGTGAAAATTTGACCTTTCCTGACCCATGACCCATGATTCTGGGATCTTACGTCATCTAATTCATTCGACTTTGCAATAAGTTGAATAAATGTTTAGCATTTTGTCTAAAATAACTGTTTCCTTTACAAATAACCCAGACTGTATAAATTCTCTATATATCGATGTTGTTGTGATAGAAAGGCGCCATGGAGAATAATGCATTAATGAGGTGACGTAAGATCCAGAATCGACCCAGGCTTTTTCTAACGCGGTCATGGGTCAGGAAAGGTCAAATTTTCACCATTTCAAACAAGCCTAGAACATAGAATATTCTCTCTAAGCCAAAAATGTCTTCGCAGAAGTACTCAAAACCTTTCAAAGATTCATATGTATAAAAATTGCAAAAGGGGTTAGGTGCACTTTAAGCTCCCGTATGTCGAGCGGGAGGTCGCGGGTTCAAACCCCGTCTGGACCAACAACTAACTGAGTAGAAGGTGCTGCCTTTACATAATTCAACAGTAAACAGTTAGACCTTCACGTCTTCTCGGACAAGGACGGAATATCGAAGGCCTAAGTCAACAGAGGGCAATGTGGAAGATTACTGAGCTACATGTTAGCGGGAAACATGTTACCCTCTATAAATAAAGTGACTTTACTTTTATTGCGGAAAACGCTCTCGCGTTCATTCAAACCGTATAGACGTCAGTACTAAACATCATTTTAAATATTTCAGTCCATATCAAGTGTTGATTGTTTGAAGTTAATGAGCTCGTTTGGGTCAAAAGAGAATTAAAAAAACTGTCTTTCCATAATACGCAACATATTAAAAAAAATCTGCAATCATGTGCTAATGTTACTAAAGGGGATCCGATAAAATCTGCAATAAGAACGCGCTTATCCATCATGCAAATACACTTTTTCCTACCCCTTTCCCTCTCGGCTCTACTTTCAAGATAAGGAAAATGCATGAATGAATTGTTCACAAACGTGCTTACTCTGCTACTCGAAGATGTTCAGCATACTCATTCTTCTCTTCCTGACTCAGCACACATGCGCATTGACGAATCTTTATCACGTCCGACTGATGCCTCCCTGTTGGACATCGGTACTTCTTGCGTTCTTTGTATTCCTCCTTGGCATCATCTCCAGCCACATCCATGCAGCGTCCCGTCAACAATTTATCTTCCCCATCAGTGTTCGTCAGGTTTACGGGTGGAGCGTTGTGGAGCAGTTGTACGGAGATGCAATTATCTCTGCTTCTGTCGTTTGAGGAAGAACTTGAATGTACACTCTCTGAGTCCGTTTCCTGATCAGTACTATCGATCCTCATTCCAGCCTCGTCATCGCTTTCAATATCCTCTGCATTGGAGGGTGTCTCTTCGGTAGATCCTTCATCTCTGGAGCTGTCCGTTTTCTGATCAGCACTGTCGCTCCCCATTCCAGGCTCGTCATCGCTTTCAATATCCTCTGCATTGGAGGGGGACTCTTCGGTAGATCCTTCAGCTCTGGAGCTGTCCGTTTTCTGATCAGCACTGTCGTTCCCCATTCCAGGCTCGTCATCGCTTTCAATATCCTCTGCATTGGAGGGTGTCTCTTCGGTAGAACCTTCATCTCTGGAGCTGTCCGTTTTCTGATCAGCACTATCGCTCCCCATTCCAGGCTCGTCATCGCTTTCAATATCCTCTGCATTCGAGGGTGTCTCCTCGGCAGACCCTTTGTCATCTCTGGGGCTGTCCATTTCCTGATCAGTACTATCGATCCTCGTTACTCTTTTCGAACGATAGGATTTATCTGCTCGAGGCTCGTTTTCGCTTTCGATATCCCGCTCGCCATTAGAGGATATCTCCTCGGAAGACCCTTCCTCGTTTGTGGTGCTGTAACTGCTGTGAGTCGAAGGTGAAGAAGCTCCAGACTCAGGGGATTCTTTCAAAACTGAAGAGCAAGCTGCATCTTGTTTGGGGACCCTATTTCCCTCGTCTTCATCGCATTCATAATCAGACTCCACATCTTGAGATGTGTCGGGGGTCGTGGGTGACTTGTCAGAGTTTTCATCGTCACCGCTCTCGATCCCGAGAACCCTTTTCTGCTGGTGGGACCGACTGGTTGGATGGCCCTCTTCACCTTCGTTTTCTCCTTCAATAGAAGTGCCCTCCGAAGAATAGGATAACTCGGCTGGGCTATTGTTCCCGGCAAGATTACCGGAATTCGCTAAGCCAGAGAAGCTGCCCCGGACCTTACCCTGCCATTCGTTGACACACTTGGTTTCCATAATATCTGGACTATTGGACCGCGTAACTCGATACGATCTAGTCACAGAATCGTCGTCTTCTTCATCGCTGCTGGCGATTCGTTGAACTCGCCTTCTCGGCTGACGAGTAATACTTTCATCAATCTCATCATTACTATCATGGAGTTGTGATTCACGCATTCCATCTTCTTGAAAGACGACAGGCTCGGAGCTGTCCATACAAGTGGAGGACTTCCGAGATATGAACGACACAGCATCCAAGTACTCACTAGAGGCACTTGTCTCGGATAAGTTCATCACAGAGAGTTCCTCTCGTCTGGAGGCATGACTTTGATTACCAGTACTACTCAAGTCGTCATCGTCAGAGTCCTCCATACTATTAAATAGTCTTTGACTAATGCTTCTTCTTTTATGCTTTAAACTCTTCCTGCGAGATTTACTTTCCACGCTGTTGTCCACACCACAAAGCACTTGTTCGCTGACTGGAAGCACGTTCAATGAGTTGTCTTGGAAATCTGCGATAGAGCTGGATTCTTGCAAAGGGCTATCAGCTTCTTGTACTTCAGTCAAGCTGTTCTGGATAACTTGGCAGTCAATCTCATTGGCATTTGAAGCATCTAATTGCAATGGTATTACATTCGATGCACTAATATTATCCTCACAAGATGACCTATGGTTCTCCTCTATATAATCTTGAATAGTAGTGGAGTTTCCTACCGGGGATTCCAAGTCATTTCTGCAGAATGATTCCTGCATCCGGGCCTCTGGGACGCGAATAGACTCATTACCAGTACTATCATCGCCACCACTGTTATCTTTGCTATACGCCTGCTGTTTCGCAAAGGCTTCAGAATTATCAAGGGAATGTGGATCACTCCTATCTACCACGCCTTCCACGCTGAATGACTTCTTGCTCTCTTGGAGCTCCAAACTTTCCAGCACAACAGGCAAGTCACTCGTGTCGGCCTTACCATCTACTGACTCGTCGCTGAGTAAAACAGGAAACATATAATTTGATGTTTATACGAAATATCATTACTTACTAAAACCAATTACAAAAGATTATGGCAATGTCTTCGTTTTTCTTTAGAAAAGGAACGGATAGAAAAGGGGTTTCGATTGGGGTGGAACCAGGGGGTAAAAGGGGTTTGGCTCTTTCCCGCCAACCGCCTGCCAAACGTGATGGACGACGGTAACAACAGATACATTGCTAACTTCTCTTAATTCAATTAACATGGCCTCTAGTATTTGAGCGATAAGTGCAAGCAACATACACAGTAATCACATCTATGAGAAGAACAAGTCATGCTAATGATCAATGCATTTGCTGAGTCTACGTATGTCGCTTGCGCTTATGCTTGCGTCGCTAGTGTGAGCCAGGCCTACAAGAGCTTCAGCTCCAAGCTCGTATTTTTGGCTTGTTGTCAAGCCCCAGAGATTAGTGTGAACCAGGCTTTATATACGATTTCACACATACCTAGGTGTTTCCTCAGACGTTACACTTTCCGCACCTGATCCATCTTGAATGGCAAGTCCAGCTAGTGATGTTTCTAAATCTTCACCTTCTTCACGAACAGTCAAGTGCACAATATCCCCATTAGAGCCTTCAGGAAGTGGTTTAGGTTTGCTGGGGCTAATGGGTGGCGTACAAAGGTCGATCACTTCATTTTGCTTTATTGGTTGCGGCTTCTACTCGACAAGAAGAGCAAGTCATAATTAGTTTTTGAATTCACAGTGGGCCACATGTAAGTGTCCGCTTACGCGGTGTCCGTTTACAATAGATTCCAAAATATATTTTTTTATTTGTACAATTTGAAAATTAATAGACATTACTATTATCTTATCCTTAACCACACCAATCCCGATCGTATCCACATTTACATCAGAGATTGAGCCAAAAGAGACAATTAGGCCCTTATGCGAGTTATCTGGCATTTAATTTCCATTGGAAGTGGACAAAGCAGGTCAATTTGACCGTTATTGTATTCTTTCAAGGGACAAATATGTTTTTAAAGTGGGAATGGCGCAGCCTGGCTCGTTCTCTGGACTAAATCTCGTACCTATATTATATAATAAGCTATAATAATCACATGTATATCTTGTATCTACATTACATAACAGCTCTTATGACTACTACTGTGTAGCTAAGACTGTTTTGTTAGATTGTTGCTCTGATTGACTAAAATGGCATGTTTTATCAGAGTATGTAACATGGTTAGCCGTGTTTTATTGTTTTCAACTGGCGATTTCCTTTCATCTCGCGTGTAAATCTATAATATAAAGCATAAAGAAGCCTTAAATCCATGTTTTATACTATCATAAAACACCCTGGTCATTTGAGAACACTCGAGAAATGTTGAAAGCACGCGCCTTCGGCTTGTGGTTTAACATTTCTCTCATGTTCTCAAATGCCCATCGTGTTTTATGTATAGTTTAATAAACGAGCAGCAGTGTTTTATCAGATATAAAAACTCGAGGGCGCAGCGAAAACGGCTTCAAAAACATTACTTCTAAAAGATAATAATTTTCAGAAATTTAGATGAAAAGCGAATAATCGTTTGTTTATAGCTACGTTGTGCGTCACTGACATTGGCAGTTGGAATATGGAGCGAATATTTGGGTCCCATACTATTAGGCCGGTTACGTATGAATAACTGTAAGCCAAGGGGCCTTTGTCTTCGAGCTCCTCGAGTCATTGCACTTAGACCGTTGGTTGAGGAATCTTGAGTCTGATCTCAGTATGAACTGAGATTTCCCGTAAGGGCCTTTTTAAGGACTTTCACTGTACGAGTGAGGGTCTTTATAAAGATTCACGATTAAGCCCTTGGTTTCATGAGGTCTTTATGCGATATATAAAACTTAATGGTTGAGGCCTTTTTCCTTTGTTGAACAAAGGAACAAGGCCTCAGCCATGAAGTTTTATATAGGGCCATACTCGTACAGTGAAAAGTTGTTTAAAGACCCTTGCGTTTTATCGGGTATAAAGGAGCATGTACGAGGGTGATTCGCTTCAATAATAATAATAATAATAATAATAATAATATATAATAATAATAATAATAATAATAATAATAATAATAATAATAATAATAATAATAATAATAATAGTAATAATAGTAATAATAGTAATAATAGTAATAATAGTAATAATAGTAATAATAGTAATAATAGTAGTAATAGTAATAATAGTAATAAATACTAATATATTATTTCTATAGTGCCATAATCGACTAATTGCCCTATGGCGCTTTACAATGAATACTGGTAAAGAAAAATGTAAGAATAACATAAAATTGATATTAAGCTATCTAGTATGTATACTACTAAAACTACTGGACAACTAAAAACTACTATAAAAATCATTAATTATAAGCACAATTAAAAAGATGTCTTTTATGTAGATTTAAAACTGCTAACACACGGGTTCATTCTTATCTTAGCTGGTAATGAGTTCCATAACTTAGGCGCAGCAACAGAAAAAGCTCGGTCACCATAGCTCTTCAAATTAGACATAGGAACAGTTAATAAATATTGCGAAGACGATCTCAAAGTACGTATAGGAATGTAGGCGTGAAGCATATTACTAATGTACGGTGGAGCTAATTTATTTAGAGCCTTATATGTAAGTAAAAGTATTTTAAAAACAATGCGCTGCTCTACAGGTAGCCAGTGGAGTTGCTTGAGGACAGGAGTAATATGATCATGTTTTGATTTACCGGTAATTAAACGCGCAGCGCAGTCCTGAACACACTGTAGTCTATCAATTTGATACTTGGGTAAGCCATACAATAAAGCATTACACTTATCTAATCTACAGGATATAAATGCATGAACCAGTACCTTAGTAAATGTCTTCTGACAGATATAGCCTTATCTTATCTATCCTCATTAAGAAAACTACTCCGATATTCCTGGCAGAAAGCGAAGGTTGTACGTGATCCTTGCCAACTATAATATCATTTAAGTACGCTCGGGGATGATGATGATGCGCACTAATAATAAGAAGTTCAGTCTTGTCCGTATTTAACTTAAGTTTGTTCTGCAGCATCCACTTATCTAAATCACTGATACAGGCTTCAATTTCCCCATATGTAGACTCGAAGGAGAGGTACAATTGGGTGTCATCCGCGTAGAAATGGAAGCCCATGTCATGATTCCTAACAATATCTCCTAAAGGAGAAGTGTAAAGTAGGTAGAGGAGTGGCCCTAGAACTGAAAATGAGGTACACCACAGTGCATGTTACGACTAGAAGCCTTTTCTCTCCCAATGACTAACCTCCACTGTTTGCTCTCATGGATATCTAAATCTAATACTGTTTGTTATGGATATCTAAATCTAATGCTGTGTTTGTTTCCTGTAAATTGTACACTAGATGTCAGTTATGGACCGATTTTTATCCATAAACTCCCGCGCGCGCCATCTTGGATCTTATGACGTCACACGGTTGCACGTTAACGTCACTCAACTTGTGTAACAAACTTTAAAGTGGCAGCGTTTCTCGAGCAGTTGGTGGATTTCAATGCGCAAAATAACATGCTATTCATATAGATTCAGTTTCAGGTATTTATTTTGATCAGAAATATCCTACAATGCCTTTTTCTTCGTACATGTTTTAGGTGGAATATTTCGACGTCTCAAACAAAGAAATTATGGGATAGTTCTCAAATAAAGAACTAATGTGATAGAAAGGCGAAAAGGTCAGAAGCTGCTATTTGTCCTTTGATTTTAAACTGGAAAGTGAACTACCAGCACTTAAAACTAACAAGATCAGGCATGTTAACACAAAAGGAGTATTGCCGGTATAAAGCCCCAATGGTGTCACTCATGTGTATATGTATCGCAGGGTATCTACTTACGGGAAGTGAGCGCAACCAGTAGATTTTTAACTGTAAGAGATTAGATGGAAATCAAAAACTACGCACCTTCACAAAATTGCCAGGCATGAATCGTTTGGTATCCTCTCTGGTTGGCTTGAAAACTTCAAAGTGGTTGATTTTAGTCTGGAAAGGCTTTTGGCTAAGTTTTTCCAGCAGGTCATTCATCTCTTCTTGCTTGGGAGAGGTTCTTCGTGGAAGGCTATGAAGAGGTGGTTGCTTTGGATTTTCGTATGGAGCAGGTAGTGGATTACGCAGTTGTTGTCCACCAGCCATGGATTCGGCAGCCACTATATTCTGGGCGCGGAGAACCTTAAATAAATAATTGAACATATAGTTAAAACATAGAGCGGTTTTCGATTGAGCGCGGAAAATGACAGTGATTGCGTTGGTTTTGCGTTTGCTTAGCGTTTCTATTGGCTGTTTTGTAATTATCAGCCGATCACATGAGTTCTAAACTAAAACCAAACATTGTTGTCGTCCGTCACGCAATCAACTTAATTTTTAGCGAGAGTTATCCACGATAAAACTAATCAGGAATTACTTTAGTTCGTGATTGGCTCATTGCGTTTTTGCTTGCTACGATGGTTTTAGTTTTACGACGGCACTCAATGAATTTCATCTGACTCGCCTGTAAGCAATCGAATTTCTATCTCTGACGGTCAGTAATTGTTAAATTTGATAACTGCAATTTTCAGTTGAGCGTGTTGGCCGCCACTTTTGTGGCGTTCCATGCCGACACGATTTGATTAGTGTTGTCAGCTGCCAATTAACGGTTTTGCAGCACATGAATTTGGCATTGACAACACAAAATTCTTTACCGAATTTACTGAAAATCCTTCGCCAACGAAAGGTGGGCATACCATTAATCTTATTCCTGATGTTCTTCCACAAATTGAAGTTCTTATTTTTCCGGTAAGTATACTACCTTCATTGTACCCCATCCCTAAGTCTGTTCAAGGACCTTAAGATGATTCCAATATATGAAACTATTCACCAATGAATCCTAACGCAGACTTTTAAGTGTTGAAACAATCTTGGTCCGGAATGTCGCGCTAAGCTATTGTCGAGACCTTCCTATCGCTATTCTACAAGAGCTGTTGTAAATAATAACTTATGCCTACCTAAAGCTAAAACTAATGCGGGAAAGCGTTGTTTCTCATTTTTAGCTCCGTCGCTATGGAATAGTTTTCCTGCCACTGCTACTAAACTGACACATTACCAAGCTTTAATCGATTTTGTAGGAAATATTTTAGAACTAGACTCACTAATGCTAATGAGATGAAGAGTACTAGGCTTTACTGACTTTGATGTCTAACCATATTCCTACATCTTCTTTTAATATCTGTAGCCACCGTACGTTTATATATAAATGTTTTTAATTGTCTAAATCTAAAGCTACAGTTGTTTATGTTATTGAATCTTTATCATATCTTCCCAATATTTTTTTTGGAGTGATTAAAGAATTATCTATTATGTATATAATATAGTTAGGAGGACCAAATTGGAAACAGGTGTAAGTTTTATCTACATATCCTGAGTGATTTTACTTAACCCGTGAAATAGATAGTAGCGTATTACACACTATTACACTCTAATTATTTTGTTCTCTTGTGTGTTTATCTTAGTATTACACACTAACTAATAGTTTCTGTCTCACGGGTCAAGTAAAATCACTCTAAATAAAGTGTCGTCGTCGTTACTGTTATTGTCATTATCATTGTGCTGTGTACAAAATTGATATAACTGTACGGGAATATGAAGTTCATGTGTTGTCAACGCCACGTTCATGTGCTGTGAAACCATTAACTGACAGCTGAGAACAGACTAATCATGCACATCGTGTCTGGAATAAGTGGCGAGCGGCACGCTCAACTGAAAATAGCAGTATACAGCCTTACTCTGGCTTGAATGGCTTCGTCCAATCCTCCCGATTCAGCTATTTCTTCAGCAGTTTCCACTTCTTCTTTGCTGTACATCAGGTCGTGATCCGTAATACCAAATACATGATCTAACGGAATAAGAAATCACGATAGTAAAGATCAGTTTGGCGATGCATTAGGCATGATTCTAAGTTCAATAATCCTTTATTCTTTACCACGATTTACCTGTACTAAGTTTTTAAGAACCGGTCATTAATTCTGGGAAGGGGAATGTGAATAAATCATGATTTATCTCTCTCTGTCTTGCCAATTTGCACTATAAGTGCATCAGCGTACAAGTATATAATTCGCATTGATGTTATCTGTTTAGCTTCGATCTGATTGGAAAGATAACATAAAACATTAAGTCAGTGACCAAAACAACGGACAATCGGATTCTGAAAAATTGCGACTTAGAATTTTGGGAATCACTTTCAATTGCGCGCGTTAAATTAAAGAAAACCCCTACAAAGTATATATTTTCTGAAAGCTTAATAAACATAGATTCTAGAAAACAGCTTGATTTTCCTCATTAGTAAATACTCTTTTATTTATTTTGATTTTAATCGAATTTGACCATACCTTATACCTGGAGCTCCTGTCCCTCGGGAATTTGACGGAAATCCGTGCTAAAACGACCTTCATAAAGTAGAGATATTGATCTAAAAAGGTGTCTCAGTTTTCTGATATCTTATTCCGTCGCGAAAATAATCAACTGCAAAGATCCGAAACACCTTTTTTAGGGGTTGAAGAACGAAACATGAAAGTATCTCAAGAACAAAACAACGCATAAAAAAAACTGAGACACCCTTTTTTTGTCAACATATTGATCTAGCCATATACCAATTTTCAATGCGATCTATTAAAATCTAGAGGGACAGGAGCTTCGAATACATGCTACAAAACTTGCATTTATAACGCCGTAAATAATGGTTTGAAAGTTTCCTGGCATCCCACTGAGGTTTGTTGACACAATTAACTTATCTGTCATTCAGAATGTCATTTTCCCAGTATTTGATGTTGAGCAGTAGGTATAGGGGAATACGATACCACGTTGTTCATGAAAGGCCGCATGCGATTTTGCGCGCTTCTGTGAAGGACTACGCAGACCACGATAAGTTAGCTCTTCGGTGCGATATCTTCGGTTTGAATACCGCAGTAGACAAGTTCAATTTTAGCGTTACCATTTTCATGGTATTTCACAGAAATCATGAGTGCACAGAGAAGGCAAAGAAGAAGAAAGCGTAGAGAAACAGCCAAACCAGTACAATAACTGTTACGGAAGATCGTGTTAGGTTTCTGTTGTTCTTCGTCTGCGAAGTTACAGTCAAAACTTCGGGGCGAAGTTTATGGGCACTTGCACTCTTTCAACTTGGAATTGACTTTGCAGAATCTCCAACTTCTGCCCACTGATTATCTTGGTTATAATATGAGCCAAGATCGCTTTCCGTCAGCGTCGACTTTCGTTTCTTCACGGAAGAAAACGAACATAAGCCCTCCCTAGGCAGCTAGCTTCAAATTACGAATTACGAATTATTATAAAACTATATTTGAGATGATTTCTGTGTGAAACGTAAATGAATATTTGCAACTCAACGGCTTCAAGACGAGCTAGACGAGTGAGCGTGTTTCGTGTTTATTTATAAAAGTTCACGTGTTTTTTCGCGGTTTCCATGAGAACGCTTCACAAGTGCTAATAAGCCGTTGACAGCCTGCTTTCCCGTCCATATTTCTTTTCGCCGTAATTTCTCGTTGAAAATAAAATGTTTTGGAATTATATTTTCACTAAACTGTAGAATTCACTTTGAACATTCTAAAAAATCAAAAAAAAAAATCAAAAAAATGATCACATAAAGGGCTCCTGATACCTTAAAATGTTCCCTTGTCAGGGTAGGTATATGATTTTCCTATAGCATTTCTTACCTAATCTAGTTAGGAAATCAATGTGTCTATCAAGGTTGGCGTCTGTCTTTCGGTGTTCCGCATGCATCTTTGCCAGCTGAATTTGCGTCTTAGACTTGGTTGGGTCATCAAGGATGAACAGGTCGCGTAGATCCTGTCTGCTAAAGTATCTATGGTCGGAGGTGTAAAGGGGCACTGTCAATCGAATTGAACCTTCAAGTTTCTTTAAAACAAAACTACAAAAATAACACCATATGAGATGAAGAGAAATTCCATGTGAATGTCCTGTTATGCTTTTCCCACTTTTTCGACAGAGGATGGAAGGGTTAAAGTGGATTACAAAAGCTTATTCCAGAAAACAATTTCAAGTTACACGAAATTTCTCTTAAAAGCAGATTTTTTCATACACCCAAATCTTTTCCATCCTTATCACAATTCTAACATTTTCTCTAGTATATCTGGAAAGCATACTCTGCTAATCTGAGTAGTTATTTTTGTCTTTTGTCATGACACAGTTGATAATTTGGGGTTGGCAGTGCCCCTTTACAGAACGAGACAATTTTTTTTAAGGGGAGGGAAAGTGTTGGGGTCAGAAATGTATGGTATTCGTGTCTGACTGCGCAAACTGAAACGGTTTTCCAGTTATCTCGGTGTTAGCTATGTAACTCCGATTTATTAGCATGTAGTTGCTGTTTTATAGATCGGATTTCAAATCAAGTTAATTGCCTGTTGATTGGTTGTAAGGTCTCAAAACGTATAAATTGAGAAATACTGTCTTGCATGGGAGTGGGAGGATGGTTTGGCAGAGGTTTCAGTAGAAGCCGGCTAATACCGAAGCTGTAGTTCGTCAGACTCGTTTCATCCTTCATTGTGCTAATGTACTTATCGGATGTGCACATAAATTTTACGCCTACTTTGAGAATTAGGACCCCTGGTTCGGTGAAGCCTTCTTAACCCTCACCCTTAGCGAGACTGAGTTGTTCACGTATCCCAAAAGGTGCCTTAGCGAGACTGAGTTGTTCACGTATCCCAAAAGGTGCCTTAGCGAGACCGAGTTGTTCACATATTCGAAAAGGTGCCTTAGCGAGACTGAGTTGTTCACATATTCGAAAAGGTGCCTTAGCGAGACTGAGTTGTTCAAATATCCCAAAAGGTGCCTTAGCGAGACCGAGTTGTTCACGTATCCCAAAAGGTGCCTTAGCGAGACTGAGTTGTTCACATATTCGAAAAGGTGCCTTAGCGAGACTGAGTTGTTCACATATTCGAAAAGGTGCATTAGCGAGACTGAGATGTTCACATATCCCAAAAGGTGCCTTAGCGAGTTGTTTACATAGACCTTACAACTTACAACATATCTTGACAAGGTAACGAAACACACCTAAACGGGTTCTTGGAAGTTCCTGTGGCCTGTTTCATGAGGGCGTCCTTGAATATCTGCCTTCGGTAGATCTTTTCCTCAATAGAACCACATGTGATGAGACGGTAGATGACCACGGACTTCTTCTGGCCAATACGATAAGCCCTGTAGACAGTCGGCGAGGTTGCATTTAAACGGTATATGTCAGTATAATTCAGGTGAGGATGTGGTGAGAGTGCAAGGTGATGAACCTTCTTCAGTGTAGAGTCCATCCCGTAGAATAGTCCAGTTTCGTAATTGAAAATTATCGCCGAATGCGATGACTACAGACGCATTCACTCGGTGTTAGAGCGGATTTCACATGAGTGTCGTAAAACCAAACGCAAATTACTCACAGCCAGCCAATCACAGGAGCAAGTAAATACAAAAAAGCCAACTGAAGGCTGGAAAAGTTCGTGAATGGGTTTCGCCTGAACCAATCACGAGCCAAAGCAAAACAAGACCAAAACATGATTGGTTTTACTTTGAAATTTCATTGGTCGATTAATAACATGCCATTTTCTCGGCCAATAGAAAAGCTAAGTAAACGCAAAACCAAAATACTTTCGACACTCATTTGAAATCCGCTCTAGTCTCATTGTGAAGTTAAATATTTACAAATACAAGTGAGAAGGTGTAAAACTCCAACAATATGCAAAGTTGTGAATAGTCTACACCGTCGCTGGTATATATGAATGTAGATGAAGTTAACACTGAGCAACTGCGTCTTGGTTTACACTGTTGCAATAACGACGCACATGGCTCTCTATGATAACTATTTGGTGCTAGAATTCAGACCAAGAGACGGAAATTAGTTTGAAGTCTAAAGTGATCGAATAGAGGTAATTTTCCAATACGAAACTGGACTATTTACATATTGTTGTTGTTTATTTCCACACCTATGAATTCCATTCCATTGACAACTACATTACAATCTAGATTATTACTATAATACCATGATCGCCTCGGAATCCTATGTTTTCTGAGGTAAGTTTAACTTCGAAATTCCCTCATTAGTGATGAGTGCTTCTAATTTCCCTCATGTTTCTAAACTAAATTTCCCTTATGTAAATTACAGGAGGGAAATTTAGCATTTTTTGTAATTTTCCCTCATGTTACATTTATGAAGGAAAATTAGAAGACAACGACTTGTCTTCCAGTGCAGGCTAGACAGCGATACGTTATTCGGAGTGCAATGACCCCCCCTGCACACTGCCATAGAATTACAGCTCAAACTCTTCAGTACTAGTCATAAACACACGGTTTTATCCATGTGGGACGCTTTTGCAGTTTGCGCATGCGCAACCTGAAGCACATAAATTGCGTCACAGTCTCCTTTCCAAGTTTGTTGTTACCAGTTTATTGTATTTTTTTGTTAGAATTTATGATTGTATACATAAAGAAAAAAGAAGCACTTGCAAAGCAGTCAATTTCCTCGGCGATTATAGTATTACAAAGTTATACCATGGCACCTCGAGCCTCGGGAGGAAATTTAATCACGAATTTCACACGGTGCCATGGCATACCCACACACAAGACGCCTAAACCACATACATTTAAATCATAATTCAGAGTATGGAGAGCATCTAGTGATGCCCTAGAAGGACTATTTACAGTGTTACATACCTGGAAGTTGCTCAATCAAATTAAAGAAACATGTTACGTGTTCAAATTAATAAGATAGTCCCGTGATAGAGCAAACTCCATTAAAAAAGGTTGCTCATGTCCGCAACGTTGACAATTACAACCCCTTTCGCTAAAACCGTTTGAAACAACAAAGAAGACTGCACTGAGCGAGCGATAAGCACGTATTTATCTTCTTCAGTAAATAAACATTTGGTATAAAACAAGACCACACAACGGTTCATACAGACTTCAGAAGTTTTTCTACAAGGACGTTTCAAGGACTTTTGAAGGATAATCCACAGTTTACACTAATCCAAGCACCAAGCACCCCTAGCATTAAAAACTAATTACTACATAACTAGTGTTTCTGTTATGTTGCTTTTGATGGTGATACCTCTCTATTGACCACGAAATTAGTTTAAAAAAGGATGGGAACACTTCACTGTAGCAAACGGTATATTGAGAATCTACAAACAACTGCTTGTGCCTGGAAATGTTTACAGATGCAGATTACTTGGCACGAGCAAAAATCAGGCTTCCATCACCACTACTCACCTGTCCACGGCCTGTGCATCTGTCGCTGGATTCCAGCTTGGATCAACTGTCAAATAAAACCCCACAGGTTTCAGACATGCTGTATTTAATGTTTAGCTGGGAGCAATATATCACCTTGAAGACTTTAAATTCTCAATGTTTTAAGGCCTGGAAAAACGAGGAAACATTGTTGGGAAACGTTTGGGAATTTCAGTGTTTCCAAAAATGTATCCTCGTTTGCCCGCACGCGAAACAATGCTGCCGCAACAAATGTTTCCCGTTTTCCCACTGAAGCAACACTGAAATTCACATATTTCTGCAACGTTTCCTCGTTTCCCCAGGGATTTACACAAACCAATCACATTGAAGCTTAGACCCGGCTCGATCAGGTCACAAAACAGCCACAGTACCCATTTTTTCTCTCACTTCTACTAAAGTAATTCCTGATATTGGAGCGAAAGTGTGTTTTTGAAGACAAGCCGTGATAGTGCCATATTAGGTTCCGCAGTTTTTATTTATATTTGATTTAAATATTACTACAGTAAGTACTTTTACAACATACATCATGTACAAAAAAAGTAAAACTATTAGATATACAAAAAAAACAGGAAGTACTAAAGGTATAATATATTTATACCTAAAGAAGACATATGCAACGGGAAAAAGAATATATAGTACTATATATGTGTAATTCAATTACAGCAATTCTTTTCAATGCGCATTGCCAAAAAAGATGTGAGACTTTGGGTGTCCCTCATATAGGGAGTGAACTTACAGGGAGCTCAATGAGTAATTAAAATATTTCAAATATTTTGAGTCCGCAGTTTTATATATTCAAAATCACTGGAATGTTTGGCGGGTACTTACAAATGACTACTCTGTCTGCTGAAGTTAGGGTGATACCAACGCCTCCGACCTGGAAAATAGATCAATAAAACGAGTCTAAGTAACATCCAGGCAAAAGTGTGAGTGCATCTGGTGCATCAGAAATGGAAATGAATCTAAAATACCTTCATAATGCAATATTGTGTTCATTAAGATGACGTCAATGTTTTCATGCTTTAACGAATGCCATCTTTGGATCTCAGTGTAGGTATCCAAATGCGCAATATAATCAATGCTTTATAATACTAATAATACTACTACTACTACTACTAATAATAATAACTAGCAGGGACCCGCGGAAGTTACATGAAATCAACAAATATGAGATAGTGACATAGTCTAGCCGGCTGACCGACTCCTGACACAATGCAATGGCGCCAGATTGTGTACTGCAGGTTTTTAGCGTGTTGATGTTTTCAAAGTTGTATTTTGATAAAAAACGCATTAATATCTTACGGATCTCAGTTAATTTCTCAAACCGATGAACACTATTTTACATGCTATAGTCGAAAAAGTGCCAAAACTGTCGGTCACAGGCAGCTCGAGTCATGAATTCGTGTGACAAAAACAAATATATGGTCGACGAAAGACCATTTTAACATTCTTTCCTCAAATGCAACCAAGACCAAGACAGAGAGCAACTTTTCGCATGATTCGTCGACTTCGTTGGGATACCTGTGGCCGTCACTTTTTGGCGCCATTTTCGGATCTGACGCGCGCGCGCGCTCCATATTAGGATGTCGATCGAGGGAGCCTGGGAAAGAGCGATACACACACACTTAGCATATTATTATATAAGATTAAGATAATAATAATAATTATTATTAATAATAATAATTATTAATCAGTGGGATATCCACGAGGTGGCTGTTCATCCACTGATGGGCCTACGATTTAACGTCCGAGAAGACGTTAAGGTCTAACCATTTGCAGCTCGTGAACGAAATTGTTTCACAAAGGCAACACATTCTACTCAGTTATTTTAAGACCCTGTGTGTTGGTCCGGTCGGGGTTTGAACCCGTGACCTCCCGCACGATAGACCGGCGTTTAACCAAAATGCACAGGATCCTACCGCGCAACTCCTGCACGGGATCTTATTGCCGCGCACTCTAAACAATACTAACCGAGCTAACCAGTAACCACATTCTCCCTAGTCCCTTTCCTCGCACATCTAATGGCCCGTTCCCTTACCACCACATCTAAGTAATGCCTGCGATACGTTTTGGCTTTATCTGTGGTGTGAGTAGGAAGCATGAGTAAGAGCCACATCCTACCCTTTCCTTGTACATCTATTGACCCGTACATTACTACCACCTCGAACTAATACATTCCATGTTTTGATTTTATCTGTGGTGTGAGTAGGAAGCATGAGTAAGAGCCACATCCTACCCTTTCCTTGTACATCTAATGACCCGTACATTACTACCACCTCGAACTAATACATTTCATGTTTTGATTTTATCTGTGGTGTGAGTAGGAAGCATGAGTAAGAGCCACATCCTACCCTTTCCTTGTACATCTAATGTCCCGTACATTACTACCACCTCGAACTAATACATTCCATGTTTTGATTTTATCTGTGGTGTGAGTAGGAAGCATGAGTAAGAGCCACATCCTACCCCTTCCTTGTACATCTAATGACCCGTACATTACTACCACCTCGAACTAATGCATTCCATGTGTTTTGATTTTACCTGTGTGGTGAGTAGGAAGCATGAGTAAGAGCCACATCCTACCCTTTCCTTGTACATCTAATGACCCGTACATTACTACCACCTCGAACTAATACATTCCATGTTTTGATTTTATCTGTGGTGTGAGTAGGAAGCATGAGTAAGAGCCACATCCTGCCCTTTCCTTGTACATCTAATGACCCGTACATTACTACCACCTCGAACTAATACATTCCATGTTTTGATTTTATCTGTGGTGTGAGTAGGAAGCATGAGTAAGAGCCACATCCTACCCTTTCCTTGTACATCTAATGACCCATACATTACTACCACCTCGAACTAATACATTCCATGTTTTGATTTTACCTGTGTTGCGAGTTGGAACCACGAGTCTAAGTGCCACCGCCCTCCTTACCACCACCTCGAACTAATACATTCCATGTGTTTTGATTTTACCTGTGTTGTGAGTAGGAAGCATGAGTACGACGAGTTGGTCTGGAAGGTCGTGATGAGGTGCTGTCTCTCTGCTATACTCGTGACCGTGCCGTCAATACGAAGAATTTTGTGATCCTGAAACACAAACAAATAAGTAAGAAAATTGAATCACGACAGCATTTCTCAACTGAGTTAAAATTTGGTGTACTAACAGCAAGGTTCATAGATAACATTATAACCCATCAAATATTTTGTCTCGCGCGTGATGGTTGAATGCGTCACGTGACCCGATATTTTCTCTCGCGAGCGGGAAATATCAGCGAATACACCCCGTGTGAACGTATAAGCGCGTGTCAAATAATATTTGAAGGATGGTAACAACAATAACCTACATTTCAACTCTGCCCTGATATTTGTCCTCTGATATTCGCTCTCGGGAACTGTTCTCTTCTCAGATCAGATAATGTCCACGGACGAAATATCAGGGCATATTTCGATGCCACAAATAGGTTATTATATTTCAAATCCACAAATATTTTCTTTTGCGGAAGCCCTTGTTCACTGATATCTTCCATCTGGAGGAGAGCATTTCTCGGGGCACGTGCGCGATGCGATTTCTCTAATCACACGGAAGATAAAATATTCCATGCATTATAATGCTCTATATAGAGCAGAGTTGGCTAACTGGCTAAGTATGTCCAATAACCACAAAGCCGAGTCTTAGGCCTGCGGCAAACGTCGAACTAGCCCTGAACTTAATTCAGTCGAACCTATTAATTTTGAAATAGGCTCATGGATAGTACGACGTTTGCCGCAAGAGAGATCGACCTATTCAATAGGTACGAGTCCAGCATGAGGTTCGAGTAGCCAAGTCGGGAATTACGACTCTGGTGCGACTTTACGGCAAACGTCGTTCTTAACACACGCCGAACTAAATTAATAAATTATGTAAAATAATAAATAAATCATGCAAATAGTATGGATGGTGCCAAAACCGTAAAAACAACATCTCCCCCATCTCCCAAACACCGATCCCCCCTGGTCAGCATGCGCTATACAAAGGCGATTTCGAAGGCGAAATGGCGGCCTATCGGAAGTGATTGCCGCATGACGCTCTGCCGGAAATGTGTAGTTCGTGCTTTAACGTCACAAAACACATTTGCCTTAAATGCGAAATGCCCTTTTGTAATAAATGCTCAGTATTCGAAAGCAATAAAGACGTGTCTGGCTGGAATGCCGGCAGAAGCATTGGCTATTACGAATGTTGCGATATAGCTCGCTTTGAAACGCTTCTACCATATGAAGTCAAACCATCCAGAATGTCGTTGAAAACTGCGGCATGATCGACTATTAACAGAGGATTCAAAATGTGTGAATCGCAACCGCTAGAAACATGGCCAATAACGCCACTTGCAGTGACAACCATCATCTTCTATACACGGCACCGAGTGCTATGTAGAACGCCATTCTTTTGTTTCTGTTTTGGACAATCATTTTCCACAGAAAGGCTTTTCTTTAATATATTCGACCGAGCACTGTATTTCGCCATATCACTAACCGCGATGCGCCAGTACACGTGTTAGTTCCCGTGATTTAATTAGGCGCAAGTGAATTAAGTAATGGTCCGCGCAAGAGGTAGGCATATGTTATGCATGGAATGTAAAAAGGTGCTAATTGTGGTGTTGTTTCAATCTTCCACCTCATTGGCTTAGACATTAAAATATATCTAAAATTGAAGAAGAAGAACATTTTTTCTCATTTTGTAAACAGATTTGAATTGCATCTAGTGAAAACTCTCATAACTTTCAATATGACGAACTTTCAATATGGGGAACATTTTTGAATTCAACGTTTTCTTGGTTATTGTTTTGCACTCTTCTGATTGGACAAAACGTTTTCACACAAAAGAACTCTACCTTTAAAATGCATTTTTAGTGGATATAATTTCAGAAATTTATGATTTAAGGGTTGATGAGTTGTCAGTAAGAAAAACAGAAAATACTGAAGTGGGGAAAGCAAATTGCATCTGAACAATAGAATTGTGCCTACCTCTAGCGCGGACTGTTACTTAAGATCGTTATTAAGATATGTTTCACTAGAGCCTTTCTCGTACCCACCTTATGAGTAAGAACTCTCTGTATAATGTCTAGCATCTTTCTTGACTGGCTAAATATTAGGCAACGATGTCCTTCCTTCCGTAAGTTATCCAGTAGAGCGACCAGGAACACCAGCTTGCCTGATTCCTGTATAAGCGTATTGTCTGATGGACCTGCGTTATAATCGTAGATAGAGGCAGGGGAATAGTCGAGAGCATCGTTGTTCTCTTTGTCTTCATCCACGTTCACCTCCCTGGTAAGATATTATTTATGGCGCGTGACTTAAAAAAGTATCAAGACCGCCTCGAAAGTGAACACTGTCATCATAATAATATGCTTCGTTGGCCGCCACTGGAGATGAGATATCAACACATACGGACAAAGTGATTTTTGTCGTCGCCCGTTAGTCATCCCTATTTTGGGATTCCTGTAGCAAAAGAGAAGACGAGGGTACAGGAAGCACACAATCTAAAGATGCCTACGGAGGAGACTATAGTAGGCCTACGTTTAGGTGGTACCGAACGAATGTAGAATCAACCCGTCTCGAATTAGCCCGACACAGTGTAAAAAACTAAATTAGTTTTGCCATGCTGTCCCCGACATTGAAAAGCGGGACTAATAGCTTCTAATTGCGGACCAGCGTTTTCTTTGTGCTGGAGGTGTGATTGTTTTTCCTTGGTATGTTAACGTACTTTAAGGGGAAATTTGCACTAAATTGAGCTGCCACACAATAAAGATATTAGTGCTTGGGACATTTCATTTAACGATATATGAAGTACCTAGGAATGTTCTCTTCACAGAAAAAATAAAATAGCAGAACTTATTTATTTTGAATACATCTTTGTATAGACCTTGAGTTGATTTTGGGTTCAGTTCCCCTTTATAGGAGATAATGCCTAAGGGCAAAAATAGCGCGTAGGAACTCCGTTCTAATGTAAGCATGCGACCTAAACTAAATACTGATATATTTAGAAGTTATTTTGTAAATAGGCTCATTTTAAAATATAACTCAGCAATGAAATAATTTATTGTTGCATAATTTCGAATTTTTCACTCTTCTGTAAGGACAGATAAAAATTACTTGTTTAGCGTCCACCCGTTTCAATTTTTCCAGGTAGGTAGGGAGGTTTCTTTTTTTTCTATGTGAAGCTTATTTTGTCTTGACTAGACATTATTCACTCACCTGAGACACCTCGTGTTCATGACCTCGTGTTGTAGAAACAAAATGGCGTCGATGTTAACATATTTAATGCGCCGGCGCATATTTTAAGTGGTACATGTAGGGGTCTGGGATTCTGGGTACAAGAATTGGTGTTCGCGGGCGCATTTACACTTTCTAAAGTTTTTTTATGAAAAATAAAAAATAAAATAAATTAGAGGTCGGGGACATTTCTCAGGTCGGGCGGGGACGCTAAACAAGCAATTTTTTTTATCTGGCCTAATATACGATTTTTACAACTGCTCAGTTTCTCGATTCCTGATTAGCTTGTTGCTATTGGCTGGTTATCAATCGGGTCGGGAAGAGTCAAGATGGCGGACGGTTAGCTGTCATGTTGTAGCATTTCATGTACTTCTTTCGTATTATTTTACATGTTGTTGTGTCTGTCTCTACTGTCGTTGTAGTATTCAACTCTGTAATTATTTCCTGACGATCATTGTAATTTATCTCATTAATGGCCACCTGTCTCGATTAGCCCTATGGTTATTACAGGTGGCATACACTATTTTTTCTTGAACTGATCTACATGTAATCATTTGTGAGTGTAATAAAGCTGTCTGTCTGGAAATAATAGGGCATACCACTGATTGCGACACTGCTCGCGTCACAATTATATTTCCGTCGTTTTTAAGGCAATTCCGTTTCACTATTTAAGTCTGTTGTTTGTAAAAGGTACAATAGTTTACCGTGGTATATCCTCTTATTTATCATGTTTTTCGTCATCTCATGGTCAAAATTTGTTGTGGATTCACTCGGCTAGCGCCTCATTAAATCCACAACAATCACTCGGCTAGCGCCTCATTAAATCCACACCAATTTTGACCATGCGATGACTCAAAACGTGGTAAATAAGAGGACATTAGAGCACATACCACGGTAAACTATCGTAAATATGTTAAATGTACCTTATTGTATGGAATAACGACACTATTATCAGTAGTAGTATGGAAATCCGTATTTGTAGAAAATTTCCAAAGTATTTCCATGGTATTTTCCATAGTTTTGTCCATTTAAATTTTCAATTTAAATTTTCAACTGTTTTTCTAGACTATTTCCAAGGTACTTCCATACTATGGAAGTGATCAAATGTCTTCAGTACCTCGGTCCTTCGTCCAGCCCAAGCTGCGTACATGCCATGGCGGATAACAGACGCGGATGATCGCATATTTTCTTGAGGACATTCAACTCAACAAGTGGAGACCGGCTGCCCATCAGCATCTAAACAGTAAAGTACCAATAAGTGCCAACTGATTCTGCCCCTGCATTTCCGGTCAAAATTAGCCAACCAGTGCCGTTTCTGTCACATTACCAGTAGTTCTATTTATAGGTTTGGTTCTCCACATATTTCAAACTGGAGGAGAAGCGTACTCAGAGAATATCGTCGAAAAAAGGGGGAAGTTGTTCATATTTACTTTGTTGAATGAGAAAATGACTGAGTCAACTCTAAGGATCTAGATAACGTCTTCAATTGGAACTGTTGGGAAATGAGAAATAATGCTTTGAGCGCCACATGGCGGACTCAGTTGGTGTTGTTATTATACAAGTGTGACGTAAATTTACCAAATAAGGTTAGTAAATGGCGCGGATATTGAGCGGGAGATCAGCAAAATGCCACTAATTTTGCATTTCCTTCCCAAAAGAAAGTGTCGATTTTTATGTCTATTTAGCCTTCAGCACGACCGAAAGAGCAGAATCATCTAAAGTACGAAGTGGCGACGTGAAAAAGTCAAATACTTGACCCTAGTGCTCGGTTTACCATACCTCATCAGTTTTGCATGTAAAGCAAATGTAAAATTAATCCACCTGGTAGGAGGGCCTAGCTAGGGTTTCTCTCCCATTATTGTAAAGGACTGGTCTGGTCATTAATTAGACGGGGTGGGGGGAGGGGACTGGTGAAACGCCATGCTCAAATTTGTATGACCCCTCCCTCCATTCCCCCTCTAGCTTACTATGGCCCCGCCCGCCCACCCACCCCTAATTTGCTGCATGAAAATTGTTGACCCTCCCATCATTTTGCACCAGCCCTCTCCCCTCTCTATTTATTCACGAACGCACACAGCTCACCTCCTTGACTCTTTCCAGGCCTAAAAAGTCGATGTAAATCTTCAGCTGCGTGTCCGACATCTGGAGCCAGATGATTAAGTCGTTCTTACGCATCAGCCTCTCTGGCATTCTAAAATGGGAAACATCAACATTCTGTATTGCCTCGATAGCGCAGTAAATGAGGTTGAAGGCATGATTGAAGAAGTAATAAAAAGTCAACATTGATTGTCTTTCCATAAAGTTGTAGTGACACAAGGATGGTTTTGGAGGATGAGATATAGCTACAGAAGCACGGGACATCTTACTTTGTTTTGGTTTCGGATGCTTCCTGTTATAGTGCCCCTAATCCCATTTTATTTATTTTCGAAGTCTAGATGAAAATTGAGGACGAAAGACAAATTAAAAAAGTTAAATTGGGTACAAGTCCCGCGCATTTTGTTTCACGACCGCGCAGTTTGAGGTCTGGGTCGAGTGACGATCAGGCAAAGATCAGGCAAAATTTATTGTTCGTTATTATGGATTACTGATCTTACGTCACACACAATGCACGATGTACTCGGCTAATGCTGTGGCTCGGTCGTGAAAAGAGCCTGGTCGTTATTATGGATTATTGATCTTACGTCACACACAATGCACGATGTACTCGGCTAATGCTGTGGCTCGGTCGTGAAAAGAGCCTGGTCGTTATTATGGATTATTGATCTTACGTCACACACAATGCACGATGTACTCGGCTAATGCTGTGGCTCGGTCGTGAAAAGAGCCTGGTCGTTATTATGGATTATTGATCTTACGTCACACACAATGCACGACGTACTCGGCTAATGCTGTGGCTCGGTCGTGAAAAGGGCCTGGTCGTTATTATGGATTATTGATCTTACGTCACACACAATGCACGATGTACTCGGCTAATGCTGTGGCTCGGTCGTGAAAAGAGCCTGGTCGTTATTATGGATTATTGATCTTACGTCACACACAATGCACGACGTACTGGGCTAATGCTGTGGCTCGGTCGTGAAAAGGGCCTGGTCGTTATTATGGATTATTGATCTTACGTCACACACAATGCACGACGTACTCGGCTAATGCTGTGGCTCGGTCGTGAAAAGGGCCTGGTCGTTATTATGGATTATTGATCTTACGTCACACACAATGCACGATGTACTCGGCTAATGCTGTGGCTCGGTCGTGAAAAGGGCCTGGTCGTTATTATGGATTATTGATCTTACGTCACACACAATGCACGATGTACTCGGCTAATGCTGTGGCTCGGTCGTGAAAAGGGCCTGGTCGTTATTATGGATTATTGATCTTACGTCACACACAATGCACGATGTACTCGGCTAATGCTGTGGCTCGGTCGTGAAAAGGGCCTGGTCGTTATTATGGATTATTGATCTTACGTCACACACAATGCACGATGTACTCGGCTAATGCTGTGGCTCGGTCGTGAAAAGAGCCTGGTCGTTATTATGGATTATTGATCTTACGTCACACACAATGCACGATGTACTCGGCTAATGCTGTGGCTCGGTCGTGAAAAGAGCCTGGTCGTTATTATGGATTATTGATCTTACGTCACACACAATGCACGATGTACTCGGCTAATGCTGTGGCTCGGTCGTGAAAAGAGCCTGGTCGTTATTATGGATTATTGATCTTACGTCACACGCAATGCACGACGTACTCGGCTAATGCTGTGGCTCGGTCGTGAAAAGGGCCTGGTCGTTTTTCGAAAACTACAGGTTTTAGACAATCAAGCATTCAAGCAAACACAACTTTTTTCGCAGAATTATTCTAAAAGTATAAGAATTTATGAAGAAATAAAACAAAATGGGGTTAGGGTTACTGTAAGAAGGATCACACCAAGACTATGATGAATTTTCCGTCTGAATTTAAACCATTTAAACCGTATAGAAAAACATTGGTATCAATCAAACTTTAAGTAGTAGTTAAAATATGAGCGGGAGATCTGTATGGGCATTTACAATGGCGAGCCGCTTCGGCGAGCCATTGTAAAGCCCATACAGATCGGACGCGAATATTTTATATTACTTGTGAAATGAATAGATAACTAAAAGCCATTGATATGCACAACATAAAATTTTAACCTTTGATTTCTCCCACCCTGCTATCGATGTGGGATGAATTAGTTTCTCACAAAAACATATCCCACATCGAAGAGACAATGTGTATGCAATAAGAGAGCAGAGCGTAGCATGCAGAAAAACAAGTCCCACATGGAATAGATGGTGTGTACATAGCAAGAGAGCAGATGTACTTTGTCATTTCACCCGTCCCGGGATAGGGTAGTCAGTGATCGGTCGTGAGACCTCCCTCACTAGCTTAGCTAGTATTCTGTACCTGATACAGAATACTACTAGAGCTATAACGGACCATGGTGTCTGTATCACGGACCTAAGTGTCTGTATCGCGGACCATGGGGTCTTTATATCGATACAGAACCTGATGTTTTATTAATCAGGTTTCTACGTGGGTATACAGAGGCGATCATGTGGTGTCATTCAGCACATGGGATTGGCTAGTACCCTTATGAATTATTAATGAATTTTACAATACGCAATAAATACTGATGACATCAGAATCAATCGTAAATATTAATTTTCCCCTTTTCTTTTGGGTAAGGGCTCTGGGAAAAGCTCTGTTTCAAGACTTAACTGGAGCCAATCACGAGAAAGGACATCGTTATTATTTACTGTACACTGATTAGATCTGTCATAGAATATGCGTGTGTCGTGTATGCTAGCCTTCCAGTATACCTATCTAATGCCCTGGAAAATATCCAGAAAAGGGCATTGTCCATCATTTTTCCGCGTATTGCTTACGGCGAAGCATTGGAAAAGGCGGGTTATCCTCACTCTAGCCGATCGTCGAGTAGCAGCGTGTAAGAAATTTATAAGCACATTAAGCTGGGTAATCCCATCTAGCTACCCCCTAATACATAACAGAGTAATAAACTCATCGGTACAGTACTCGATTGGGAAAAAGCAGTTACCCAATGGCCACTAAGACTGATCGTTTTAGCAATTTTGTGACTGTGAAATATCAAGTTAATCTAAATTGTTTAACTTATATAATACAGTATGTATTTATTCATGTAATTAGTAGCTTATTACCTGTAATTCAGTATATGTATACACTGCAAGAGGCATGAATAAACTATAACAATTATTATTTTAATTTGAAATGGGACAACATTGAACCAAACGCAAAACCAAAGCAATCAGTTTACTTTCAACATTCAATCGAAAACCGCTCTATGACCAAAACTCACTTGACACCGGGTATTTTAGGGTTCGACACGATTCCCGAGTTGCCATCCACGCTGTCTGTATCGCCATCTGTACTGTCTTGTTTGCTACCGTCTTTCGTCTTCAAAACCATGGCCTTCGTGCGTCTTAGGAAGTGTGGTTCGATAAGTTTGCGCAGGCTCTCTGCCATTTCTCCCCCGATGCGCTTTTCGTATCCACTGGCATCTCTTTCACGTGCCTTGTCAAAACAAAACACAGCATCATGTTACAACCGCTTTTAACTCATGGATGCGCACAAGCCCAGGGACGAGTTAACGGAATGGTTGGGGAAATGGTATCCACCTCACCGTCCCGATATCGTAAACTGTGAACATTTGCACGTTTACCCTCGAGACCACACTAAAATACACTTTACATCCACGAGTTCGCCATTGCGGCCCTATCTTTATTTAAGAATTAAAGACTGGCGTGCATGTTTTATTGATAAATACAGGTACGCGCTGACTGTACGATGAACAAACAATAATTAAGGGTTAGAGACTGGCGTGCATGTTTTATTGATAAATACAGGTACGCGCTGACTGTACGATGAACAAACAATAATTAGGGGTTAGAGACTGGCGTGCATGTTTTATTGATAAATACAGGCACGCGCTGACTGTACGATGAACAAACAATAATTAAGGGTTAGAGACTGGCGTGCATGTTTTATTGATAAATACAGGCACGCGTTGACTGTACGATGAACAAACAATAATTAAGGGTTAGAGACTGGCGTGCATGTTTTATTGATAAATACAGACACGCGCTGACTGTACGATGAACAAACAATAATTAAGGGTTAGAGACTGGCGTGCATGTTTTATTGATAAATACAGGTACGCGCTGACTGTACGATGAACAAACAATAATTAAGGGTTAGAGACTGGCGTGCATGTTTTATTGATAAACACAGGTACGCGCTGACTGTACGATGAACAAACAATAATTAAGGGTTAGAGACTGGCGTGCATGTTTTATTGATAAATACAGGCACGCGCTGACTGTACGATGAACAAACAATAATTAAGGGTTAGAGACTGGCGTGCATGTTTTATTGATAAATACAGGTACGCGCTGACTGTACGACGAACAAACAATAATTAAGGGTTAGAGACTGGCGTGCATGTTTTATTGATAAATACAGGTACGCGCTGACTGTACGACGAACAAACAATAATTAAGGGTTAGAGACTGGCGTGCATGTTTTATTGATAAATACAGGTACGCGCTGACTGTACGACGAACAAACAATAATTAAGGGTTAGAGACTGGCGTGCATGTTTTATCGCTGACTGTACGATGAATGAAAAATAATTAATACTGCATGAGGCCCAAAGTATGACGAAATTCTGAGTTCATTGTACAGTCTGCAAGTGCTTGTATTTGTCAATAAAACACAAAATTAAGGAATTTAGGATCTGTTAATTACCGTACGCATTTCTTCAAATCATTCTCACTGGAGCTGAGGAGTTCGAGCTATAAACCAGAATAGGGGAGGGAGGGGAGGGAGGGGAGGGAGGGGAGGGAGGGGAGGGAGGGGAGGGAGGGGAGGGAGAGGAGGGAGAGGAGGGAGGGGAGGGAGAGGAGGGAGAGGAGGGAGAGGAGGGAGAGGAGGGAGAGGAGGGAGAGGAGGGAGAGGAGGGAGGGGAGGGAGAGGAGGGAGGGGAGGGAGGGGAGGGAGGGGAGGGGAGGGGAGGGGAGGGGAGGTAAACAAATTAAGGTATTGAGTATCTGTTGATTACTGTACGTATTTCTACCAACCATTCTCACTGGAGCTGAGGAGTTAGAGCTATAAAACAGAATCTGTGAGGGAGGGGAATTAAACAAATTAAGGTATTGTGTATCTGTTGATTACTGTACGCATTTCTTCAAATCATTCTCAGTGGAGCTGAGGAGTTCCAGCTATAAAACTGATAATTGGTTTCGCGGCCATTTTCGATGGCATCAAAAATGGGGCTTTACCTCGGTGTAAAAATACATTCCCTGGAGACCATGCCGTCACGCACTCGGCGAGTTGTCGTATTACCAATTATAGTGAATTTAATACTATAGTACTATAATTTATGCTACTCATTAGTTGATATAAAAACGTGAAAATAACGCTTGCCACCAAGCGAATTCACTCGTGGTCTAGCGGTTAGGGTTAGGATTCGATTCCTACTCTGAGCGCAGTGTAATTTTCTTTTCAAGTAGAGGCTCCCGAATTCCTTGTAAAATTTATAAGTGCCGCTTCGGATGCTCGGGAAATATTCTAAGTCGCAAATTATTCATAGTTAACAAAGGGAGTTTTATGACGCAGTCTGAGTTTCTAACCCTGCTAGGTAAGAGAAAATAACCTCTGCTAGCAAGGTTTGAGTTTCTTACACTGAGGCTGAGACGGCTCCTTTAATATCAGTAACTTATGACAGGCTAAAACACAATCGATAGGATTTCAATTGAGTGTCGGAAGTGTTTTGGTTTGCCTTTACTAAGCTCTCTTATTGGCTGAGAAAGTAAACCAACCAATCAGAATCCAAAGTAAAACCAAACGCAAATTGGTTTTGGTTTTGCTTTGGTTTGTCGTTGGTCCACAGGGAAGCCATTTATGAATGAAAACAAATTAAAACTGTCATGGTCAGCATCATTTTCATTCAATTTGGTGAGACGACAGGCTTTTCTTGAAAGCCATCAAGCTCGCTGCACCATTAACTAACCAGATGATGGCCAACAGCCTAACCCTACATGTAAGGGTAGGTGTCCCCGATTAGTACACCACCTGTGGTGCGCTAGAAGTTTTTAGACACGTTAATAAAGTTGTTGATTGATTGATTGATTGTAAATGCAATGGGAAAATAATAGATGCGGCTATACTGCTACCATGTGTTGTATGTACCATGGTTTACTGCCCTTACCCTCACAATAGGGGTCTCATACTCCTGCTTGAATGTCTTGGCTGTTCCAAGTAACTTGCCTTCACAAGTGAAATCGAATAACGACCACATCTCCTGGAGAACAAAACAAAATATCCTCGTTACTGATGAAGGTTATGGTGTTGCACATGTAGTCAATGCTCGATTGGTGGCTATTAATTGGCTACAAACAGTTAAAGTTCCCACCCTAACTGCTTGTCTGGAATGATATACAATGTTTTCCTTGAATACTACATCTACACAGTTTTTCAGCCATTTTTGCAGATTTGCCCTGATAGTCGGGGAGCTAGGATCGGAAAAAAAATGGTTTCGTTCAACCCACTCCACAGTAAAGGTTTGACAACGGATTCTGGTAGAGTGAACACTCCTGATTAACGCTAGGTACGTCGTAGTGTCGGTTTGTGGTATCAGTTCCGAGTTACAGCGATGTTTTGGTCGGCTACCGGAAGTGTAGCATGAAAACGAGGCTAAGATAAATTAATTGAAATAGTCGTTGTATTTTTAAATAAATCGTACAGAAACGTAATAAAAATATAAAAAGACGTTGCCCTCTGTCGCCTAGACTGTTAATGGTAGTATTAATATGTCAAGTGACCCACCAAGCTCACTTCCGGAAAATGTACTTCCGGTTTTATTAATTGTCCCCTCAGACGCGTGGAAAATGGCACGAACGGTTTCGTTTTAAGGTCCCGTCCACATGCATACGTTTTTAACCTATCTATTTTATTGTTTAGGTAATGACTTCCACACCTTTTGTTCTCCTATATGAAAAAAAAACGCCGAAAATGCATACATTTGGAAGGTTTCTTAAGACGCATCCACGCTTTTTTTCTATTGTGTAAGTTAATCAGCTGATTGTTTTGAATTCTCGTGAGGACGCCTAAAACAATATAAAAACGAAAAAACGTATGCACCATGAACATGGGCTAATAACTAAACCTGCAACTTACAAAGTCTTCACTTTATTACCTACGGTGTAAGCTGCGATTGTCTTTCCTAATCATCGCAGTATGAAACATCCGAAGGATCTGAGTCATAATGAAACACCCTGTTCGGATTATGGCATCTTTCAGCATCACCCATGCAGTTGCAAGCCTCAGTGCAAGTCCGTTATTGCTACAAAAGCAGTTCTGCGTGCATATGCTCTTCTTACACTGGCAGTTTGTCAGTTCCAGGATGCTTGCTGGCCTGGTTGTTTTGTCATCAGGAGAGGGTACGGCGTGGTTGTCCTCGACGATCTAGCAGTGACTGTCAGGTGAGGGCAACTCTTGTCTCGTTACGAGTGCTTTTCTCCACACATATGTCTGATAATATGCCCTTTTGATGTGTTGCCGTAAGCTGTCAGATGTAGGAGGAAGTACGGCGTTGCTCTGCGTTTTCTGACAAAATATTAGAAGCTTACCACATTCGAATTTAGGCCGTTTCTCAACGAAACTATATATTCATCTGTACCTGTCCCTATTCGGTGCTTCGTACTAGTTGTTCGGCCACTGCAGCAGGCAGTACAAACCAGTTGCGTTTTTACAGAGAGCGTCATTGTCTATTGAAAAGGGATCCTTCATCAAACCCGACGTGAAACAATCGACTAATTCCTGAACATCTTTCTCATCGCGTTGTACTCTCTTAGGGGCTGCTTCCTTGTGGGTTTCAACTCGATCTGGTTCGTTAATGCCACACATCTGCTTGACTGCTGTCATTATAGCTGCTCTTCCGTGGCTGGTTAAAAACCATCGTCTAATCGCATCTGGGTTTTGACTGATCCAAATGCATGATACCCCCTTTAGACTTGGAATCTAAATTAATTGACTGTTCGAGTGCCATGCCAGTCCACACTTTGGCAAATGGCAGGATTGAGCGGCTCACTGCGTGGTTTCCATCCATGAACTGTTCATACACTGCAGGATGCTTTTGCTGAAGTTCTTTCATGTCTGCCAAGTACACAGGAAGCCATCGGGCATAGTTTGGTCTGTCAAATGCATAGAACTGAGGCATCATTGCATAGGTTGCTAGAAGGTGAAGGGACCAGTTCCCTGTGCGTTCTGCTTTGCTGAACTAGAGCAGGATCATTACCATGGTAATGTGGTCATCCCAGAAAGCAAACATCTGTGATCTGGCCTTTTCTTCTGTTCTAAAAGCTTCGAAAACACGCATCAGGTTTTACAAGTCAGATTTCGGATTTTCTGCACTTTGTGGGACACGTTGCTTGCTTTCTATAGCCAACTGACAGGATTTGATCGCGTCGATCGATGAGGTGTTCTTCGTCTAAATTTGACTTGAGGGATTATTGGTTTGTGGCATTCAGCCAATAGAGAAAAGCTTGCCACATGAGACGAAACTCTGACTCCTCTGTTGTAGGACATTCCTCTCATTAACGACATTGTGCTAGCAGCTCCATATGCACCAGATTCGATAAAGAGATCTTCTAGACCAGAGTTTGGGTTCTTTTTATCTAGGAGCGCAAGGAAATTCAAGGCGATATGGAAGCCACCCATACGAATTACTGCGTTGGAAAACTCCTCTGGGAATTTGCACTGGAATAGATGATGAGATCAAATGTCATGTCGCTCTGCCCGAGATGCTAAATTCGGTTGATGACCCGTTTATCAAGGGACAGTAGCCAATCACAGTAGGATGTATAACATCGGGAAATGCCATTGCATCAAAACCACTCCAGCCTGGGACAGATTCAGTTGATCGCTTTCTTCTCTATTGAGATCGATCTATACTTCATACAACTTAGTTGAAAACATTCGTACCAATGCCCACGCCAGATCCATGCTACACGACGATAAATAGGCATCATCTGTTCTTTGAAAGCAGTTACTTTCCATTTGCTGACTGCTGGACGCCTGCCATGGGCTGAACATTCAAGGATGTCTTCACAGGTGGGTAACTACCGTATTTCTTATTAGAAAGTTTCTAGTATCCAGAGGGGACATTAACAGGGGATCCTAACTCGGGGTCCTAACTCGGATCCCAACTGCATAAACAGTTTGTATCGTTTCTATAATACAATTGTCAGTCATCTATATATATATATATATATATATACATGCATTGGTTAATTTCTTGTAGCATGTATTCATTACTTAATTGCTTGCCTTATTTACACACAATACACGTTTGCACTCAAATTATCTATTTGTTCATGACTTAGAACCTTAGCAAAAATTTCATTCACATTCACAATTTCTAATTTGACATTATAATGGCTGGGTTGGCCAGCTGAATCTAGTTCTTACTTACAGTACCAATAGAGGAGCAACTTACGCACAAATCGTAACACACATGATCTATTATTGCTTCATATATACAAACATGTAGGGATATAGTGAAATAAGCTTTTGATAACTACTATGAGCTAAATCAAATATGCATTAAGACATATTGCTCTTCGAATGAATTAAATTTTACCAAACTTACGAAGGGAAACGAGTGATCTCCCTGCCTTATTTCTCAGCTGGCTTTTTAAGGTCGTTTTTGAAACTAGAGTTAATGGACATCTTTAAAATGAGTTCTAATAATTGTTTTAGAGCTACTTTAATACTTACCAGCGAGAATTTTCTAATAATCCTGAGTTCAAAAAATTATATCCTGCTGTCATTTTGAATTTGTAGCACAGTATGGAAACGGGGCTGCATTAAGTTTCGGTCGGTATCTACAAATAAACGAGCCTAAAATAGGAGCGGGAAGTAAGAAAACGTGCCTAAACACAATAACTTTACACAGAAATGGATGTCACCCCGGCGATTATTGAAAACGATATTTCACTTACTTAAAAATATATATAAACGAGTGGTCGCTGAACTAGTCACATGGTTTGATTTGTCTCTGCTTAGCTTTCGTCGTGAATAACAATATTTGAGGTCAACCTAAAGGCTTAAACTTCTTTATCAATAGCTTTTCTGTAATAATGTTGCTTTTTTAGTGTTTTCGCAGTTTCTTGTCACGATCAAGTAGGAGAATTTCGATAGTTTCTGTTCAGCCTCGTTTTCATGCAGTAGTCGGTAGTCGACGAAAACATCGCCTTAAACTCGGAACTGATACCACAATCCGAGACTACAACGTACCTAACGTTAATCATGAGTGTTCACTCTACCAGAATCCGTTGTCAAACCTTTACTGTGGAGTGGGTTGAACGAACTCGTTAAGATAGAGGCTTTTTTGAGGTCTGATTGTAACCATCCCACATGTGTACGAGACACGTCAGTTGAAAATAACGAATAAAAGTGAAAAAAATTAAATCGGTGCAATTCTTAATTTTTAAATGGCGATTAAAGTCCCGAGAATTTTGTTTCACGACCGCGCAGTCCCAAGCTCACTATGAGTAAAATGAAAGTATAGGATTTTTCGTAATAAAGAAACTAAACATAATAGATCTTGAAACAGTCATCATTCACTTCGTGATTTGGGGTCTTGGTCGGGTGACGTAAGATCCAAAATCCATTGTTCTCCAGCACTTGTTGTAGTTTCTATTTGTTGTAGTTTCTATTGTTATATTATGTATAAGTAGATAGTCGATGAATGTTTGTTTTAGTGTATGTTTTGAATATTGTATTTAAAATGTTTTAATTACAAAAATTGTAAAAAATTAATAAAAAAAAAAAAAATGCTTCTAATTTGTGCCATGTCGAGCTGAGTCGCTTTTCGCCTTTTTTAACCAACTTGAACTTCACGCAAAAACAAAACAACTTTACAGAATTACTCTAAAGATTATGAGGATTGGGGTTAGGGAACTTTAAGAAAAGCACTTGATCCGGGCAATATAATGCAAGCCGGGGAAAAAACGATAAATTATAGTGGAGCTCCCTTGAGGGCCGAAGGCCCACACGAGTTGGAGCACCATATAATTATATATTGCTGGCTTTCACTCAATCCCCAGAGATTTAAATGACAAAAGGCATGGCAGCCATGTTGGTGCCCCAACAAAACAAGCTAACGAGGAATCTATTGTTTAAGGGCACCAACATGGCGGCTATGACGTCATGTGAAAGCCAGCGAAAGCAAAAATTGGCCGATTTTCGGTTTCCCTCGCACCCGAACCCCGACGCGTGACATTGAGATCGAAACCTTAGCCAGTAGCTAGTACTATTTTTTTTCATTTTCTGTTATCTTTAATTCTAAACATTTTACAGATTTTCTTTTATTCTGCCAGTTATTTTATCTGTGTTTTCTTTATATACAATGTAATTTATCGTTTTTCTCGGGTCATTACCTCAGTTCATATAATTGGGAGGTCCGCTTTTAGGCTTGCCCAAACAAACACATTATAAAGATAAAAACACAAAAGTAACTGGTAGAATAAAGAGAAATCAGTGCAAAAGGTTTAGAAGAAAAAAGAAAAGCCGGAACGGAAAATGAAAAAAAAATTATGTTGCGCCCAGAAAAGCTACTGTGTAATTACAGCCTCGATGTGTGAAATGTGCTTTGTATGCCAGCGACAAGCTCAGTTTGGTGAATGAAGACATCAACTACGCGACACCACCCAGCCACGAGCGTGGCCATCTATTCAAGTATCGCAATAATCACTAATCCATTGGTTATTGCACCACCAACTGACCAATCGATCCGAGCCGCCTAGTTTCAACAGAGCATGCGCAGCACTTTCTCAGGCATGTCGCTCAGCGCGTATCAGGGTTCTCAAGTAAAACTGTTAGTCAGCCTAGTTTTGCTCTCATCCTGGCAGTTCAGCCAGCGCGGGAGCTCCACTATGATTATGCAATATCTGGCCAGCGGTTAATGCTCTTGGCAGCTGGCGCTTGCGCACGTGACAACCTCATGGCAAGCGTAGCCAGGCAAAACCGGCCAAGAGACAAAGTACGGTTGGGAGATTCGCTAGCTTTTTACATTGTTATTGTAAGGTTTGTCAACAGGTTAAAATTAATTTTAAAAGATTTTAGTAGAGTCAATATGTCAGGGATTTTCTTAAATCGCAATACCAGCTAGCCGGAAAAGACTATAGGACCATGCTCTAATATGCAGTAATATGCATCTCATGCCCGCGTGGGAAGAAGTCTGGTATAAGTGCGAAGCATCATAATTCAAGTCGGTATCAAAGAAACAAAGACTATCTCACCGTGATCGCCTCGGTTTTCTTTGTCCTCCGAGGGACATAGAAACCACTAATTCTCCATCATTGAGGGAAATTTAGTTCGAAGTCCATTGTCTCAATTATTGAGGAAACTAAAAGTAGGATTAAGGTAGTTAGAGGTAGGTAACGTAAGAGGCAAGTTCCTCCTCCAAAACCAATCCGACCGATAAAGGACACGCCATGGCTATATACTAATCGGGACACTACGGGTTCGGAAACATTAAACATGTCAATAAAGTTGTTTATGTATTTTTATGAGGTCTCTTACCCGTAAGTTGTTCTGGATTGGTGTTCCTGTTAGGATAAGATGGTGTTTGGCAGGGATGGTCCGGACATTCTTACTGGTTTTTGTTGGATTCTTGATTTTGTGGCCCTCATCCAGAATAATGTAGTCCTATAAATATGGAATACCAATGCTTTCCTTATGCTCTCCAATGAAACAAACACAGTTCAAAGATAGGACTTTTTAGGAGTTTGTTTTCTGAATTAACATGAACAAAATCTATGAAGTTCATAAAAAGGCAAGTAGGGTTCCAACTCAAAACAACTGTGTTTCGGAGATGACTCTTGATCACATTCTAAATTCTCCCTTAGAAAACAAAGAAATTGAAGGAGAATTTAGATGTGATCGGGAGACACTTACGCACTTTTTGCACACAATCTGCTCATACCTTTCGGACAAGTCCTTCATTACAGACACCCCGCTAATACTGTGAGAAAGTTATAGAGGTTGACTAAAAGCATCTCCCTTTATTACAGGCCATTGCCTTGTTACTAAGGACTTACTGACACTGCTCAGTGCCTACACAGGGTTCACACAGAAACAAGAGAACAAAATTCCATGATGCTTCCATGACTTTTCAAGGACTAAAAAATTTTTCCATGACCCTTGCAGCCGGATCGGACCAGCCAAATATCCGATGCTAAGATAAAGGTACATGTACAAGTACGTTCCAAAACGTTTCTTCTTTCCAATCATCAGCTTAAAAACAATTTGGGCATAAATCCAAAATTCCATGACTTTTCCATGATGACCTACATGTAATATCATTTTCTTAACTTCCATTACTTTTCCAGGCCTGGAATGCAATTTTCAAATTCCATGACTTCCATGAATTTTCCACGACCGTGCGAACCCTGCTACAGTGGAAATCGAGGAAATTTTAGGGTTTATATATATATATATATTTTTCTTCAATGAAAGTTATACTGGCCTCAACGAAGGTCAAAGTCTTATCGTTTAAACGTTTATACATGTACTCGGGTTAAGGACATTCACAAGCATCTATCGTGTACCTACCCATTTGTAAGGACTCCCTGTACTTGTTTCACTTAGTGTTTCGTGGCTGGACACTATAAGGCCTGCAACAGTTTATACAAAGACTGTATAATCATACAGATATACAAAAACCAGTACTTAATTTTCTTCCTTCTCTCAATGCTAATATAATGGGGAGGGGGATTGGTGTGTGTGTGGTTTTGGGGGAGGGGTAGGCGAGGAGAGGAGAGGGAGAAAGGCCTTCCGGGGGATGCATGGAGATGGCTTGAAAAGCGAAAACATGGTTGCATGCTCTCTCCTTTTTCTTGTCTGTTTAGTTTTGGATGTTCTTCCGAGGAATACAGTATATACCACTTATTTATTTGAACGAAGAGAGGCGAGGAAGCAAGCGGCATAAACAATTGTAAAATTGTAAAGGACTTTGAGCAAGTCTAACCTCCACGCTGGTTTCTACAATTATGTAAATTAAAAGATCGAAAGACCTTAATTGCAGTAGACATTAGGATGGTATTTTCTAACACCGGTTCTGAAGGAAGATATATACGTTGTGCACGTTCATTGTTGGAACCTTGCAACTGAACAACATCGTAATTGAGTTCGAAACCTTTGACATACTGTTTTCCTTACCATAGGTAGTAAGACAAACGCCATTCTTCCTTTGGATCCTATCCAAGTTCCTCGTACGCTCCTTCTTGTTGCCGTGATATGACAGAACACGTATCCCAGGTGCCCTTAAGGGAGCAGGAAGCCCAAGTTACTCACCAAACTCATTGGACATTGCATTAAGGGAGCGGTCATTAATTATGGGAGGTGGGGTGAGGAAAGGGGGGAGGAGGCCTGATTTTTTATGGCCTGAATGGGGGTAGTCTCACCAAAAACATGTGTTACTGGGAGGTTTCTCACCCCCTGCCCCTCTCCGATTATTAATGACCAGCTCATGGGCAGAAACGGCAGGAGGCGGAACAGCCTGCACAGATGCCATACAAATGGGAATTATGTTTCTACATGTATATGTTGTGGTTCAATTTGATCTTTGGTTCAAAAAATTTGAACCAGTACAAAATTGTTGAACCAGTACCATTTTTTGGGACCAGTTCAAATTTTATTTACAAGTGTGAACTTGTAGTTTGGGGTAAGGTTTATGATAGGCTTTCCATGTAAGAAAATAGCATAGTAAGTTCTACAGAAGTACTTTGGAATAAAAATACCTTTATACCGTGTTTGTGTTCATCTTTTATTTTATAGCTGGAATGTACTGGTAACACGGTTACTTTGTGCAGTGATGTATTTTAATATGAATATAAACAGCAAACTATAGAACTAACACCCTAAATTGACGGTTAGGGTGTTTTTAAATGCAGGGTAAGGGTTTGGATTAATTCTCTGGACCATTGAAGAAGCATTATAAGTGACTTAGCCCTAATTAAATTTTAGTGACTATAGCTCTAAAAACCCTAAATAAGTGAGCACCCGTTGTCGACGGTTATAGGGTGTTTTTAAAGGTAGGGGTATAGGGTTTGGATTAGCTCATATGATCATTGAAGAAGCATACTTTTTGTGTTGTTCAGTGATCTAGCCCTAAAAAGCCTAATTTAGTGACTAGCTCTAAAAACCCTAAATTAGTGAGCACTTCGGTTTACCGAAGTTATTATTTTTAATGTTCGGTTTATATACAATGTAGGTCTTGGATTGTGTTAGGAATGACTGAGTTTGCTTGGAGTTAGGGAGGAGTGCTAACTGGCTTTAATAAATCTGCTTGTTATTGGCCCTTGTGAACTCCACTTGGAACGGCAAAGCGAAACAGAAATGTTGTATTTTTTTGTGTTATTTCTGTGTAGTTCTTATTCATTTTTGCATCTTTTCACATCCTCTGTGGGTGATTCTTTGATGAGAGAACAAGAGAATAGTTACAGCATTTCTTTGAGTCGGGGTGGCGCATGGTGCCATATTATCTTGCCCTTGCTCTGAGGATTTTTCTCTGGCTTCCTTCCATCCACAACAGCTACATGTAGCTAACACGCTAAATTCCAATTTGATCTGTGGATTAGTTAGAAGTATGTTGTTTGCGTACTCGCATTTTCTTCTACTTCTAGTAAGTGTTTTATTCCATTTGGTAAGCTGAGTCTAACAAGTACGAGGGGTTACTTCAAGATCATTTACACTCGTTTAATACTTTAAGATATTCTTTATTAGCTCTTTCGTAGGAGTCTTCTTCCAGATACAATGGTAGTTAGGTGATTCGCTTTTCTTTTGCTTTCTTTTAGCTCAGCCGCAGCTGTACATGTGATTACTCTGTAAAAGTCGGCTCGGTTGACACAGTTTGTTTCTTTCGGCAAACGATTTCCCACGGGCGTAGAGGGAGGTTGAGTTTGCGAGTTTTTCTTGAGAACCCTAGCTCTAGGTGGGTAAGATCTTGTTTACTGACCGGTTAGTTTTTTTTTTATGGTTCAGGTAGGGTTTTAGTTAGTTTAAAATTCCCAGCATAATTTTCCGTGTAATTATGTCTGACACCACGAATTCAACCTCCCTCTACGCCCGGGGGAAATCGTCTCCCATAAATCGTCGAGCCGTAAAGTACATCTGATCATCTATAAACAATGTATTTTTCTGGATTTAGCTTTCTTACTTCCCCTGAGTTGCTGCAGTTTTCATAAAAGAATGCAGTCAACAAAAACTTTGTCTGTATAAGAGGTCGTATAATACAGTTTTGTTCGTGTTGTTGTCCATGTAATTTTATTTCCAAGTCCGATTTTGTTAGCAGTGCGCATGTGCGAATAATATTAAGAGACTGGAAACAAATTAGCATAAGGAGAGGGACTGGGTTCTACGATTAGTCACCTTTAGAATAAACGATGGTGAAAAAATCAACAAGCGCTTCTGTGGCGCAGTGCGTTAATCGACTGGATCATCATCTACCAGGCGTTCCTCGTGATCCTTGTCTCAAGTTAAGCCCGACCGAGGTTAGTAAGTGGATGGGTGACCGTCAAGGTAAGTGGTACAGTAAGGTGTGTCAGGGGGTACAAGGGGAAAAAGGGGATGGGACTGGGGAAGGGAGGGTAGAAAGTAGAGGGAAGAGGGGAGGGTTGACAAAAAATATTTTGGAGGGGTGGGTGGAATTTTGTTTTTCTTTTGAAACCCCCCAAAAAAAACTAAACAACTTTTTTTATGAATCCCCAAAAATTAAAAAATCCCATTTTAGAATCTTGAAAAAATGGTACTGGTTCAAAAAAATGGTACTGGTTCAAATATATTGGTACCAGAGGTAATAATTGAACCACAACATATACCTTATTATAGGAAATTAACAATGCACGTTGACAATGCGAAGAAAATTTACGTTACACTAAATTAATGCGAATTTTTCAAAAGTTAGGTTTACATGCATTAAATTAACGCGAATTTTTCGATAAGCATCTTGCTTTATTTACTGCGATTTTCATAATTCTGCAAACTCGCACTTTACATTTCTGAACGCCAAACTGCGTTTTGGCTTCCGTCAATAAAACCTTCCAAGACAAGTGCACGGATGTTTCTAAGTTTTTTTTAAAGCCGAAAATTTGGGTTTGAAGCCTAACTAGACCCTATCAATTCAAAAGATCTTTCAAAGCCTCACGGTGAAATCACCAAGAGCTGCTCACTCGTTTGATCGACGGAAACCAAACCGCAATAGTGACTCTGAAGAGCCAATAGAGGAGTCATGAACTAATAAGGTTTTGAAATGAAATAAAGGTGCTTTAAAATAACAATGTTGTAAAATAGCGTGCATTAAATTTACATTGACATTAATTAAGATACATTAAATTAACGCGAATTTTGTAAAATCGCGTTAATAAAGTGCATTGTTAATTTCCTATAATAAGGTATAATTGCATAAATGGCATCCAATTTGAATAAACGTTGTTTAGGGATCTTGTCTCACATTCAAGTGAAAACATGTGTGTGGCAATGTGAACACGAGGCTAAAGACTCCAGGACAATACCTAATTAAATTGGACGCCATTTATGTAATGGGTCTATTGATCCATCATTAGGCTCATTTCAGATGCTGTTCCAATCATGTGCCGAAAATAATTCATGTCAATTTATTTTATTTTCTTTAACTAGGAAACTGTCTTTTGGATTATATAAATTTTCAAGAAACGGAGAGTGAGCAGTCTCATTCTCAGTATAAACCAGCCACAGTTTTTTTCACCTTCGCCATCGAATGAAATTGGGAAAAGTGAGAATTTCGGGAAATAAGTTATTTTGTCTGCTCAATTTATTGGCTGAGAGCCAATCAGATTACAAGGAAATTGGCTGATAGTTGGTAAACAATTATTGCATTTGGCCACAGAACTTACCACTTCTTAAACTCATTCTCCCAGATGGGCATAAGAGAAACAGGCATGACGATAAGGGCTGATTTCATGAGCTCCGAGTCAAACATCCCAGCTAGGAACGCAATCACTTGAATGGTCTTCCCGAGACTGCAAAACAACCAAGCAAAAAGTTGATAAAATACAATGCAACATTAATTTTTAACTTGTGGATGTCACTCACTCACTCACTATGTCATTAGCATACCAGATTGCTTAGCCGGAAGGAGTTTAATGATAGCCAGTGTTTCTGAAAGTTCCTTACTTAATCTACAAATAAACCACCTACCATACACAAACCTCACACATACACAAATCTCCCACATGGTAAAATATTTAGTCGCTAAAGTATATAAGTACCCTGACGCTCACTTTATGTACAGTTACATTGTAGTAGCAAGAAGCTAGGGGACCCAATGATGAGGCCTTGATCAATGTCAATTCCAACAGCAACAATGTTCAACATCAATGTTCAATATTATTATTAATTAAATGAAATATTGATTAGTTATCTTATCACTATGCATTCCAAGCATTCCATTCTGCTAACATCTTAGTGAGTGTTGGTAAGAGGGGGAAAGAGGCAAAAGAGAAGAGGGTCAAAATAATATTATTTCATACTTCTTGTCCAGGGCAGGGTTAAATATTTTTAGAGAGATTTTTAGACTTTGATTCCATTCTCCCTCCCCTCCCCCCCCCCCCCCCCCTGCTAATTTCTAACCTGTCCCTAAATATAAATATTTATAGCAGTAGAAGCATATAATTATATAATATTCGTACAATGAAAAAAATAATAAACCAACTCACTATCTGAAAATATCTTAAACTAGAAAAAAAACATACCCCATGTCATCTCCTAGTATTCCTCCTTGGCTTCGTTTGAACAGTCCCCAGAACCACAGAATGCCTTCCTTTTGGTAAGGGTATAGCAAGTCACTGATCTCCGGAGCCAGTCTAAAGCCATTACCAAGATCCACCAAACCATCATCCTCAGCATTATCTTCTTCCTCTTCTTGCTCATATTCTTTTATGAATTCCTATTAAATAACATGTTGGAATGTTTATCTTGGAACTAGCAGCTGTCCAAGGCCTACATGTAAACAGAGGACTACCAGTTTTTTTTATCTCCCCTGAAAATCTCCCCTCTTCTTGTCATGACAGGAGAAACATGCTCCCCCATATTAAAAAAAATCAAAAGCAAGCTGAGACTGCCATCCTACTAAATTATTATCCTATTGATCTATCCCTGGCCTAATAGCTGTACATGTAGGAAAATTGACAGATAGTATAAGTATTCAGAAAAAAATCCCTAAACATTGTACCTGTCCAGTGATTATGATTTAATTATCAGGTCAAGTGTTGTGCTCAACATTTTAAATTCACAGTAGATGTGTACCTTCAGCTTGTTGATTCTCTTCAGTAATTTGGAACTCTGGTGAATCTTGTATGCCCGTTGAAACAAGTCCAGAGCTTCCTCTAGGAGACCTTGCCTTGCCTTGTCTTTGGCTTTTAATGAAAGCTTGTTGAATTTGGCCTTGAGTGCATTCGAGGTTCCATTAGACCCATCTGATTCATCTATTGACAGCAACATGCAAAATGTAGTATAATTACAATATATTGCATGCATGTACATTATATAATATCAATTAGTATAAACCAACTAGTGGACTATTACAAATCCTGCATTCTGATTGGCTACCCTACTATACAAATGTAGGTGTATTTGTGATAGCCCATGGTAGAGTAAATCACATGTATGCATTTTCAAGAAATGTTAATTTTTTCAACTTAAATTTTTTCATTCAATTTGAACATAGTGTTCTTCCAAAATGGCAGCTTCTGGTGGCTGCCTGAGGGGGGGGGGGGGGGGGGGGAGATACTCTACTGACGTTTGGGTAGGGAGGTGCCACTGAGACTGTCAAACCCTGGCCCTGTTTAAGACAACAAATTTGGAAAATTCCATGTTACCCAAGATTACATCCTAACTAGTATACATTGTACTCTACATGTATCTAAGACTTGAAGTCAAATACTGTACCCTGTTTGATAAGATCTGACAGATACTCAAGTTGACGAATTACAAATTTAATTGAATAACCTAAGCCTAGACATCACTGAACGTCATTACAAGTCATAATGTGTAATAATAGAATCTGTCAATGAAGTTCCTATTCAAGATTTCTAAATGATGTATAATAGTGTATTCTTATTTTGATAAAATTATATACTCTGTTCAAGAGGGCAATTCCACACGAGACATGATGAAAATGAAAATTTTCAAATCTATTATTTTTTAGCAAACTTTATTTTAGTTAAGAGCAGACGTCTTGGTCTATCAGATACAAGTGAGATATTGTGAATGTTGGCCACATCAGCTCCGTGAGGGCCTTGTTTAAGCACATTCCCAAAATGTAATGTCCGCAATGAATTTTTGTGTAATGTCCACAATGCATATTTAAAGCAAATAAAAACTACTACAGTGAGCTTTGTTGAACTTTATCATTATAGTTGGGAACTCTGGTTATTAGCAAGTTTAGAAAGTCCATTTCTTTTCTTGGAACTCCTCACAACTCACAGGAATTAAGAATTAAATAGTTGACTCAAATAAGTGGTTGTTTTTTGCTGTAATGTCTGCAACAGACATTTAGATATTAATTTAAAAAGAGTAATGATAGGGAATTATATATTTTTAAATTGAAAATAGAGAGGCCCACCTTAGGTATGCTATTTATAAATTTAAGCAGCACAGCTATTTTAAATTAAGTTTGGGAAGCATTTGTAATCTGATTTTTGGTCTCTGAATGTAATGTCCGCAACGTGGAATTGCCCAAGACAATAACCCTGAAAACCATACCCTACCCAGCGGAAAGTGCCTGTATAGACTAATAAGGGAGTACCCCCACCCCCCAGGGGGTAGGCTAGCTGTAAGGTTTGAGGTTGAATCCAACTTTATCTGAGACTGAAATAATTACTTTTATTTGGGCTGAAGCCTGAAGGATGCATAAAAAGTAAATTTTAGGGAAGTAAATTTCACAATAAAATCTTTTACAACTACAGTATAACTCAATCTGGTGTGTAACTTAATTTGAGAGTTTGTCAAAAAACTTTAACCATGTGACATGTCCCCAGTATTCATAGCATATATATGTACTTTAATATATAATTTTCGATGAACTACCAGTGTATATTTCTTTCTAAAGAGTGATATCTTCACACGTGAAGATATAAATGATATCTTCACATGTGAAGATACCACTTTTGAAAATATGACTTGCTTTCAAAGATTTTTAGCCTTTTTAGTAAGATTGAAACTGGTATTTCATCGATAATTATATATTAAACAGAACATTACATGGCCGCTTGGAGATACGGATTTTATCTTCTCGTGTTGATGAAATCCATATCTGCGCGCGGCTATGTAATATCCTCTATGTAGTACATAAAAAGCGGGCGAATTTTCTTATCAATGCCCTGGACCTGGTTGCACATTTTACCAGGTACCTAATACCCGGTAGGCTAGCTTTATGTGAAACCAATACCAATACAATTTGTATGTACACAGTGTACATGGCCATGACTCCATGAAATGAGTATAAATGCCTAATTTAAATGGTGTATTTTTTAATAATACCGGCTTGCATGCTTACCATCATGTTCGGTGGAGCTACTCTCGTGTCTTTTACTGTTGATTTCGAGGTGTGAGATTCGTTCTGTAGCCTCTAATACACTTTTATCAATCTCCTCTTCATCCATATATATAATATTGTAGTGGGTTTACGAAATCGCCCACGAAAAGTCAAAAGAAGTACATGTAGGTGGTTATAGGAGAAGTTCTTCAAAAATGGCGCCAAAGATTATATACACACGTGCACGTGACTAGTTCCAGACTTCCACGGCTTGTGTTTTCTTTTAATCTTGAGCCCGCGATACAAACACAAACTCACACCGGGAAACTCGAACGGGTGCCTCAAGAAGCTGCAAGAACAACGTTGTTGTAAGGCAGATTTTAATACAATAGAGGGCTTGATATTGTTGGTAAGGTTAATGTTATTTGCTTCTTTTATTAATGGGCAAAGTTGTGTATTTTTAGGGCATTTGCTTCGATCAATCATCGTTAAAAATACACTGGGAATCATGATCAATCATAATCACAGGACTGGAACAAGCTAATATTTCTTTGACAAATATAAACGGGATCCCAATAAACCTAACCCGTTTTTAGTAACTTTAATATATTAATTAAGGATTTTAGTAGTTTAGTGTTTGTTTCCATTTTCCAGTGGATGGAATTGAATTTGTTTAATCTACTGAACGTTGAGCTTAATCACGCGCTAAGTTTGCATAAAATTTTATAATTATATGCACTACCATAATTTCATCCAATCTTAAGAATCTAACATAAGTATTATAAGTCATATAATAAGTATTTTGACATTAAAGGCCCGAAAAGGAGCAAAATATCTTGATATTAACAGTTGGCGTGCCGGCGATCAAAGATCGCGGTTAAAATACATGTTCGTGCGTTCAAGATGTCGTTTCAAGAGGGCCCCGGGGCTTCTCCTTATAGAGTTATAGAGACTTAACTTTTCGCTTCGTCAAAGAATCCGTTTCGCATGTGCATTCATGTTTATAAATTTATACAGTTATACATGTATATTTAACGGTTCTATAAAACAATATTGTTTTTACAGAGTTTGAGTCGTGGGAATGAGTGGCTATCTTGGAGATCTCAGTGAAAACCAGCAAGAGGTTCTTGATCAGGTATGAAGTTAATTAAAATCATTTATATTGTTAGCTGAATTTATGTTTGACTTATGTTTTTTCCGCAGCTTCTGTTCTCGCTTTCTCATTATTGAAATTCCAATCTTTGATCTTTATTCATATAAATTATGTACTGATCAAATCAAAATATCAACATCTCCCACCCCCCCCCCCCCCCCCCCCCCGGGAATAGGGAATTTGAACTAGTTGTCCCTATTTCATGTTACATTGTACATGTATGTGCCGCATCATTTCCTCAATCGAAATCAATGTGGAATTCGAGCAGGGAGGTCACTTTAGATGACATCAAAGGACAAACGCGACTGGCTTAAAAACAAAGGGACTCCAAAAGTATTTGAAGGAATTAAAATATAAATTATAATTTATGTAAATTGCTTACGAATATTTAAACTGCAGGTCCTGGGGGTAGGGACATTTGATCGCCTAATACAACGATGGAGTGGGGCATTTGAACAACATTTTTGGCCTGGGGGACGGGAATTTAAACAAACCAAACTCCAAAAATTGAAATGCCCGAGGGTTGCCCGGGGGGGATGTTGATGTTTCGATTTGATCGGTACATTACCAGTAGTGTGGCATGAAATCCTAGGGATAAGAGGAAGGAAGTAATGAGGGGGAGATAGGAAAACAGAAGGGGAGAGTGAACTTATTTTTAGTACACAAAAATTCATGTAATTAAAAATGAACATTTAAAAGAAACTGATATGAAATTTGAACTACAGCATACATGTATCAAGCATACATGTATCAATCATAGTATCAATCATATCACATAAACCAAACGGAACGATTGCAGAATACCCCACCACTTGGTTCATTAATAATGCATTTTCTCAAATTCTCATACAAACCTTCTTAAAAACCTAACCCTGAAATTCAAATAAATCTTACCCATTTTCAACCCCAAATCATTCATAGAACGAGTCTAAATACACCTGAACTAAATGGATAATTTTGCACAATTTGTAAGGGCTTTTCAAGTGATCTTTCGAAGTGGTGGCAATCTGCAATCTAGCCAACCAAACATACATGTATCAATCATATCAAATGTATCACACAAATCAAGGATATCATGTATGTGATCTGTAACAAGTTGAGTTCTATGGATATACATTATGTACATGTACATGTATATAGTTTATGTTTTTCTGTAGCAGTATTCTGCAATTGCCCCCTCCATTGTCTAGTACTGGGATAAGGTTGAAGCTTGCCTGAAGCTTTAATCTCTTTTTTTTCCTTCTAACCCTGCCTCCCAAAAAATGTACTGGATGTATTATTTGAAACACTTATTTCAGTGTTTGATCAAGGGTTCCAAATACCAAGAAAACAGTAATTTATTATTACTGATCCCAATGTCTGCATCATTTCAATATAAACATGTCTGATAGTGTAATGGACTACAGGAGAGAGAACTACATGTACATGTACATGTAGAAGTTGTCTCGAACCATCATTCATCAACCTTGTGTGCACTCCCACACTCCATACAGGGCATCTGACAGGATGCGATTTCGCGTAATTATTGACCGAAAACGCATCTGATCGCGTAATTTCACAATGTCCGCATAATACTAGAAAAAAAAAAAATCATAAAATTAATAAAAGTACTTATCCTACATGTATATTATCCACATTCCTGGGGATACTTGACAATTTCAGGTGAAAATCGGCATTTATGCTTTCCCCCTGAGCTTAAGGAAAAATTATATTGTTCTTAGTGCTGCATTGACTGGGCTAGTTTACTGGGCAACTAAACAAAGCACACACACCAAATATTTGGAGTAAAATGGCTAAGGGCAAAAGCCCAAAGCCGCTTTTAATAAATATCGAAATTATCATAAGTTGATTCTATAAATATTCACAATCTGGAGAATGATTATTTGGCCCAGTAAAGGTGAGGGCCACAAAAACGCCAAAGCATCATAATTTTGATTATGATGCCGCCCCACCCAAAGGAAATGCAGCACTAAAATCCGAGCAAACCGCGTAAAGGCCGGGATGAATAATTATCATGAAACAGATAACTGTTGACAACTATTGTCATTAACCAAATGAAATGAAGGAACTGCTGCCCTTGCATATCAGTTCCATAAACTATAAATTACAAAGAACAACTCTGAAGCAGTTGCTAAATACAGAATAAGGTAACATGGGAACTGCTGCCCTTGCTAATCAGTCCCATAAATACCATAATTTATAGGTAAAGAAAATTAAATGATAAGGGAAATGGGAACTGCTGCCCTTGCTAATCAGTCCCACAAATCCCATAATTCATAAGTAAATCCAAATAAATGGAAATAGGAACTGCTGCCCTTGCTAATCAGTCCCCTAAATTCCACAATTTGTAGGTAAATTAAAATAAGGATAAGAGAAGTGGGAACTGCTGCCCTTGCTATAATCAGTTCCCTCATCTCCTATTAAAAGGAGTTGTACCTAGGAGAAATGGAGGCTGCTGCCCTTGCTAATCAGCCCATCTCTCCCAGATGCACCACACAAACTTCCCCCGCAAGTTGTGAATGGATAAAAATTAGTTCCGACAGCTACAAATGTATACAGTTAAGGAAGCAATACAAATATATTTTTGGAACGCATTAGATTTCCACCGACCCAGAATTCTTATCTGGGCATCAGACATTCCCGATCTGCAGCATGAGAGGCAGCCCCTATGCAAAAACTATGGCCCTTATACCGGGCAGGATCGAGACCACAATGCTTAATTGCAAGGGAAAGTCTGTCAGTGAAATAAGTCCTAGAAACAGGACTACCATCTATTGAAATGAAAAGAGGACCTGGCCTGTTTCCTCTGAGTGCCAAATAATCTAACAACGATTGTACTGGGAAAAATGCTGCCTGTCGGTTTATAACCAGGGAAAAAGGATGCTGATTGTAGCTATGTTTGAAGTCTAAAAATGTAACTTTCAAGGCTACAATTTCTTGTTTAGTATTAACTAGCTTGGCCAGTTGATGAATTTGTAAAGGAGAACCAGAAGCTTTTTTGGATGTCGAAGTGATCTCGCCAACTCTTAAAAAAGCATAAAAAGCAATAGAGCACATAGCTTGAAATTGGGAAATTTTGTATCTAGAACTGGAAAAATTTGAGGCAGAGTCAATCAACCTACGTAGAATTGGAAGTGTAATTGGTAATCTACTATCCAAACGTGAACCCAGCTTTCCATAACCTTCAAGCATTTGGACAATAAAAAAGGCTTTAGCAGGATCGGGAAAACCTGAAAGCTTGTGAGAATAGCCTAATGCCGAAACATATGTATTAACTGTTGATGAAGCGTAATGGTGATCAAACAATCATGTAGGCAATAAAAAGTGCCAACAATTAGGAGGCGAAATCGGAAGAGTTGCAGAAGTTTCAATAAAAGTAGAATGTAAGAACTGGTGAAATAACTTCCAAGCTCGTTTATAGGTTGGAATTGATGAAGGTTAAAATTGAAGGCTCGAGTTTACGATATTTCTGTTTCAAATGGTTCAACGAATAACGCAAAGCATATTTTCGTCCTGTAGGGTGAAAACACCAAGTCATTCTGTGCACAATGCTGCAAGGACCTGGGTACTAGTTTTCATACTTACACAATCAAATTACACACGTTGTGTGTTCGCTGTTTATATATAGGTTTTCATGCTATTCTAACGGTTGTTTGGGGTTGTTTTGCTGTCTACGTTTGTATAGGAAGACAAAGATGTATTCTCTTTCCTTTAAACTGTAATTAGGCAATTAAATAGAGAAAAAATATACGTAAGAAATCACGTAATTTGTATAGGTAATAGCATGATGTGTAGTGATATTTGGCATAAATACCGCGAGTGATATTTCAAAATTGTTCGTAATATCACGAGCCGTTTCGGCGAGTGATATTACGAATAATTTTGAAATATCATGAGCGGTATTTATGCCAAATATCACGTACATATCATGCTATTATTTGTTTATAATATGACCTAAGAAATTTACGGGAAAAGACAATCAGATGTTCTCTCAACTGGGGCACCGAGTTTGTTTACTTCTTTGACAGTTTGAGTTTGAGCTAATGACTAGTGAAAATCCTGTAAGTGGCAGACAATTTAGCTTACCAAATTGAACAGTAAAATCTCAAAGAAAGGCTTAATAATCGACTGGAGCTGTGAAAAAAAGTCAATTTCTGGTACATTGTCATTGACACTAGCAAAGAGCGAAGTTTGATTTCAGGCAGTTCATCGTCGAGCACAACTGAAGTCAAACAATAAAGCAGTTGTCACTTCTCTGTTTTATTTTAAAAGACAGTAACTGCTAATACGTCTCAAAACCAGAAAACTGAACGACACTATCATAGCTGGAAATGAAATTCCAAGTTCTTTAAACTTAATTAAAGCAAGTATTTTTCTTTAGGTATTAACTTGAACAAGATAATCTGAATCAACTGTCTCACGGCAATGGGTCACATGCGACCGAGTTTCCAAATATTTCTTGTCAATGGCTTAAAAAGAAAACAATTAAAAGAAAATTAAAAGTCAACTTGGCTTACTTTGTTGGTATTTTGTCCTTGTATAATGTCAGCTGTTCCTGGGCAGTTGTTTAAGCGAGATGAACGTCAATTTTTGGTTCCGTTTTCATTCACTGAATCAAACTTTCCTCATTTGCCAACTGCATGGTCACTCGAAGACTTGAAAATCATTTTGAACTTTCTCAAATCACCACAAGATTCCATTACCAGAGGCACAGATGACATTGCTGTTCATTTCTATACCAAACTCTTCAATTTTAGCCATCAAAAGCCAGCATTTGCCACCGTAAACTTCCGTAGCTTTGTAGTTTTCTGCACCCGCTCGGCGACCTGTAACTGAGCTTCAAACCGGGGGGCACTGCTTGCATAATAAAGGGTAGGTATGTGAGGTGTTGTATTCAGAGCCGACCCGGTTTGCCAAAAAAAAAAAACGAATTCTTATTAACCAGAATTTCCATGAAATTTATGAAAATCAACCCGAATTGATAGACGATTTGCTCCAAAACAAGACTTGGTTTGCGAAATTGGGCTCAAACCTGGACACGGTACCGCCGCACATCTCACTTACGCCATGTACGTGAGTGGCCCCCCGGAGTTTGAAATACCACTCCTTGGAGTTTGTAATTTCACTATTACGTTGAAATACAATGTACCACTCCTCTTAGCCAATCAGATTGCAGAAATTTCTTAGGTCATGTTATAAATTGCGTAATTGATCCTTTTTCCACATAATTTGGCAAAAAAAAATCGCATAATGTCCGACATTTTTCTGCATCCTGTCAAATGCCCTGTCCATACATGTACATTTTACACTGTTTGTATTTCTATAGTTTCCTTAACTCCATATTGCGTAAAGCTAACATACATGTGCATACACATGTACCAATGATGGATTTAATCTGTTACTTTATAATCAATATTCAAGTGTCATTAGCTAAATTTAGAAATATTGACCACTAGTGTGGAAATTTGATCAAACACTAGTGTCAGAGTTTGGAACCAGCATTTCACCATCATACACATACTCCGATTTAGCTTATCAAAAAAGTTACAAATAATGAATAATTCATAAGTTTGAGAATAAATGTCACATGCCCTATCTGCTCTATACATGTAGCTGTCTTGTTGTCAACAATGATTATATTATATTACCATATTCACTCACGGATAAGCTGCACTTGCAGATAAGCCACACCCTGAGTTTAGAAGCTTGAGTTTAGGAAATACAGTTTTTTGGAAGAATATCAACATTGTAACCGTCATTGGACTTTCAAACTGGAGAAAACTCCAAAGTTGTATCTGTAATTTCAGCTCTGAAATAGTATTTAAACTTCATGTCTACATAACTTAGATACAGTGTACATGACCTATCTTTCCATAGTATTTGTTTGCCGAGATCTGTTTATTTGGGTCACTATTTTACATGTCAACCAAACCAACAACGTGCTCACGTTTGTCTGTAGCTTAATAACCAGGCATCTGCTGGAAGAGAGAAAACTGGACACTAGAAGTTTTGTTTTCACTGAACGAACTCAAAACAACTTAGAGTAGTTTGATTTTTCATTAGCTGGCTCCATTGATACATACATGTACATGTACATGTACATGTATATCATGTCTAAAGGATATCTGGAAGCCATCTATTGGAAAAATCTATTTACTCAAAGAAAGGTGGAAGATCAGTTTGACAAGTTTTTAACAGTGACAACACAGTGGGCCATTTACCGCACAAATACTCAAGGATAGCATAATGTAACAGGCCGACGACAGCACTGCAACAAGTTCTGTGGTGGAATGGAGATCCCATGTGTGGTGACATTTAATTGCTCCAGAAAAGCAACTATAAACTGTGTTAAAGATCTTTTGACAAAGAAGATTGAATGGAAAGAATATAACTTACATCAAAAGGGCTCCATAGAGGTAATCGGCTAATGCTGTTGCCACCTAATTCAGATCATGTGATGTAAACAGATGCTACTCTGGTGAATTTTTCCTTTTTCATTCTAATCATAATGCAGTCATGCCTATCTGAATAAAATTAATATTCAAAGAGTCAATTCTCCAGAGTAATGTGTGTTTACATCACATGATCTAAATTGAGTGGCAACAGAGGTAGCCGATTACCACTATTGGCCGAGCCACCAAACTCGCAAAAGCAATGACCAGCGCTAAGTTTCTTTTGGTTTTGTGTGGTGTTTAGTAGTATACCTTAACTCGCTTGAGTTAATAACAATTATTTCTTTGAATTTTTTTTATTTATGTAAATTGACAGAACCTTGTGCAGATGTTCTTGCAGATAAGCTGCAACCCCAATTTCAAACAAAGATTTTGGGTAAAAAGGTGTGGCTTATCCGTGAGTGAATACGGTATATTATATTATTCCTCTTAAAATAAAATGGACTAGAATAATATTGTTTTCACACTATTTTTACATGCAGTAAAAAAATCGCAATAAAAATTTAGTACAAACTGTCAGAATATACATGTACATGTATGTTTATAACTGTTGGCTTTAATTCATGCTCATATACATGTAGTTTCGGGAAAGAGTTTCTGACGTACTTCAAAGTGATCATGATGACTTCGTTTTATTAAGATGGCTACGAGGTAAGATAGTTGACTTATTCATCCATTTTTGCAATTCATTTATAAATTCGTGTGTATATGCAGGCCCTGTGATTGCCAGTGCAGTTCGATGGGTTTGAACGAACCCGCCTCTTCACAATGAATAACTTAACAACTGATTGAATCAATTTAAATTTTCACAGTAAAAATGAAAATAAAGAAAGCTCATAAAAAACTGTGTTAAAAGGTGTTCCATATATGAAAAACTGATCAACAGCTAAAATGCCATGATCGCAATTTGAGAACCTTTAGGCTTATGAGCTGTGTGGTGTTCAAAAACAACCCCCCTCCTCCCCCTCAGAGTTCTGGCAAGGGACCTGGTATGACACATACACCCGGGGGGACTCTGGTTACCAAAACGACGGGGGTGCTTGCTGGTCATTTTGGAAATGGCCCAAAAAGGTACACATAAATTAAAGTAGGTTTAAAAACCTTAACGAGTTTGACCCCTAAAAGGTATGCATAAATTAAAATTATAAAGTGATTCCTTATGTGTACATTGTAAAAGAACCTTAAAATTCTAATTATGAAGCCCTAAAAGGTACGACTTGCGTTGCATAACAAACTCATGTGAACAGGACCCCCTAAAAGGTATGGTTAGGAGAATGTTTACCCCTAAAAGGAGCACTGAGCACCTCCGTCAGTTCAATATAAGGGGAGTCCCCCCTGGGACATACATGTACATACACACATGTACATGTTCCTTGCAATAAATATTTACTTAGTTAAATTATATAATACAAATAGTATAAACAGTAATTTTGTTGCTGTCCGTCATTATACATGCATATCATCTTCTGCATGATTTTTTCCGTTCACATGAGGAGTTTGTATTTCTCAGTATGAAGTCTTCAGAGTCATGACTTTAATGAGATTAGCAGTGTATGCAAATTGGTCTTTTTAAATTTGGTTTTCAAAGCATTTATTCTCTCTGCAAACACTGTCAAGCTTCAAAATATATGGTCCCTGTCAAAAGTTTTTCAACCGTATGTGGTACAGAATGTGGTTTGGTAAAAACGAATATTCGGTAACCACATGTGCAAATTTTCAGCAGTAGCGAAGCGTAGCAAGCGTGTATGGTAAACTTGTTAGTTCAAAAGCACACAAGTACATGTATGTAGAATCTAGACAAAAGAGAAATTTCGGAAAGACACAAGCTATTAACAAAATGATACAGCAGTGTAGCTTGTGTGGATGAATGTAAAAGTTCCCTGTGTTTTTGTTTTTATTCCGCGCCGTTAAAATGATTCAATGCTCTTGAAATTTGCAGAGCCAGGGTAGTACATGTTGAATTTCAGGTGAAAATATTAAAAAAAAAATTTATCGACTAGTTTTCGAATTACAGCTTACTTAGCATTAATACGTTACTATTTTGGGTAAAATGAACATATTTATGAAATTACTTATGATTCCATAAACCGAAATCGAATAAAGCAAATGGAATGAAATTTCATGGGAAGTAGTCCTAATATGCCACAGGTATGAAATATGCTAAAATCATCGCTTGAATCGGTTCGGAAAACACAGTTCTCAACGACTAAACAGGAAGTACACGTAAGGCGAATTGTTACATTTTTTAACGAAAATATTCAACCCAATTGTTTTCGAAAACTTTGCAGTCTTGAAGGCCAACATTTAGACTACCAGGGACACTAGGTCGTTTTAAAAGTTTAGGTCTAGATTTCGAGAAAATTTATGCTACATGTATGTAAAATATATGACGTCAACGCTGTGTTGCAATGGTAACACCGATGTCAAACAAATCTAGATTTTTGGAAAGTTTATTCTATTTCTAGTAAATGGATGAAGTGGGTAGCCCGACTGAGCTCTGACAGTGGAGTATCAGCCGTTCGTCAGCTGTTGCCGTACTCGGTGTATAAGGTCTCTACACTCTGAATTTCTAACGAGACCTGAAACAACCATGGGGACTGATCAAAGTAGCCAAAGTGCGACCTCACAAGGGCTAGATAAAGGGCAATCAGATCGAGCATCACTAGATAGATCCTTGGTGCAATTACTCTTAAGAAAGCCAAGCCTTCAATTAGCTTTTGCTGATATGGAATCGATATGTAGTTGATATGGAATCGATGTGTAGATTCCACGAGAGGTCACTTATATATAACAGTGATGCCATTAGGTCCCTTTGAGTGCGTACCGTCTTAAATGCTTCGCTGTGGTTGATGTAATAGGTGCGATTAAAACTATATCGCTTATGAGTGATACAGAGATTTTCGCACTTCTTAGGTTGGAAATGTAATTCATTTGTAGAGGACCACTCACTCAAGGCATTAAGATCTGACTGGAGGGAGACAGAATCCGACGCACAAGTGATGGTTTTGTAGCATTTCGAGTCGTCGGCAAACATGACAATATTGGAGTTCGGCATGACATCCGGCATGGAAACAATACGGGACCCAGAATTGAGCTGTGCGGAATTCCTGACTTGACGTCCACCCAAGAGAAAAATGAGCCATTAATGACTACACGCTGGCTCTATTGATTGCGTACGTTACATAGCGGCACATTTACATTGTACATACATGTGCCGAATTCACTTTAGCGAAGGTGGTCGAGTCACCAATTTCGTGTTACCGCAAGTGGTAGTCAGTCACCGATTTCGCTTCGTCGCATTTCGCCACATTCGTTTTACCAAAAGTTCTAAACACGTGGTACATGTGCCACATTCTACCACGTGGTTCGTACGTTGTGAAAAATGTTTGACAGGGACTGTATAGTACAGATCTCAAAAATAGTTCATGCTTAACTTGGGACCTTTACACAAGGGAGGTAGATTGAATATTGTGAAAAGGTCTCGTATTTGGTGCCATCTTTGTAACGGCCGACTAATTTAGCAACCAGCCTCAAAGAAGTGTTCTCTTCAAGATGATTTGTGAAAAGAAATTGATGGTATTCATACCTTGCCCCAATGATTATGTGGCTGCAAACCAAGAATATGTGCAGAAAAGAAGTTGTTTTTAATGTTTTCCCAAAGATGTGCCAGGTCAAGCTTAAAGAGTTGAGAAGTTATATTACGTACAGCCTCTGTGGTGCAAAAGTGAGCATTGAATGTTACTAGCGGAAGGGAGTCAGATTCTTGACCCAAGTTAAGCTCCTCGTGGAATGAGACAATAAACACATAATTGATTGAGGGGTATAATTATAGGTTATACCATGGCATGAGGGGTATTAGTGATTTAAATTGCCCCGAGAGCGCGGCTCTCGGGGCAATTTAAATCACTAATACCCCGAAATGCCATGGTATAAGTTTGTTATACCATGATCGCCGAGGAACGGAACAAATCTCTGAGAAGTTTAGTTTTCTCTGCCGAAACTAAAGACGTCGCAGTCGAGTTGCTTTCGAAAATGTTTTGTTTAATGCTTGACTGAGCGCCATTGATTAAACGACCCTGGCTTCCCCTGGGGAAAAGCGTGTTGTTTTTTAGAAGAATAACACTAAAATACAATGTAATTATGCGGTTGACTAAATATTCAAAGAGCATGAATGGATTTTAATTACGTCACGTTTATGGTTTTAAGTATCCCACATGGAAGAAGCGGGTTTGAGAAATTAAGAGAAAAATATGCAGATTGAAATAGGTCATCCCACATGGATTACATTGAAGGTTATGATGAAGACAGGTCGGTTTGGATTCAGTATTTTTCATCCGGGAGCGCAGGGCTAGTGTTACCAGAGGGGAGCAGGAGTTGATGCTTTTGACCTTCTCACTTCCAGCCTGCATTCTCTTCTAATTTTCCCTCATTACGCATGCAGGGGAAATTTAGAAATATGCATTGTCTCGAAATTTCCCGGCGGGAAATTTCGAGACTGAAATCTCCCGGCGGGAAATTTCGAAACAATGCATATTTCTAAATATCCCTGCCATCAGGGAAAATTAGTGGTTTAAATGTGCCTCGGAGAACAAAAGAATCCGAGGCTACCATGGTATAACAGTACTTGTATATTTTATTTTTCACATGGCTTGGTTTTCTTTGTTCGTTTTGGGAATAAATCATCTCTTAATTACCCCTGCACAATTCCAAAGGTAGAGGGAACCTTGCAACATCTCTCATGCATTCCCCTCAATATACCCCCCCCCCCCCTCATGCATACATTGTACTCCCTGGTATTTACTATATGTACTTACAGTGTACTCTTTACTTAATACAGAGAAGTAAAGGAGGAGATTTGAAAAAAAAAACAGTATGGCATCCAAAGTGGAACTTGAACGCTTGTCCTGTGTCCGCTACATTCATTTTGGTCTCAAATAGGGTCAGGGTTTCGAGACATGTGTAACACACTCCCACCCAAAATTCTGTGGAATTCACTGTATATTGTATGTAAACTCTAATTCCATTTGCCTGAAGTCTTCGCTATGAAGAAGAATCGTTGTCATGATAGCCAGGCGCTATTTCCGGCCATGTGTTCCATTTGTGACATCACAAATGGAACCGAGGTTTTACCGGAAGTGAACATTCTTACACCAAAAATCATGGATTTTACCATTTATCATTCAAATTCGATAAATTAACCCTCAAATTCGTTTTGTACGAGTGATTCTGAATTAGATTTGAATCGGTGATATTAGAGTCTTCAATTACTCGGGCCAGGCCGTATTTTTCAAGTCGAGATATTTCACTGCCGACCAATCAGCTCCCTTAGAAGGATTTTTTTTCATTGCCAGCGTTACATCAACTGCAGCACATTTTGGGCCAAGTGAGACTTTTCTCCAAGGCCGCCATGAGAAACCACTGGAAGAGCTGTAGCGTGTGTACAGCCCCTGCTAACCCCAAACAATTGGGAGAGAGCATCTGCAAGTCACTTTTGTTAATCTTGTTCCAAGTAATTTATTCACATATATTACCGTGTTCAATTACCCCTATTGCATTACCGTGTTCATTCAGAAATATTGATAAAATCACCAGCATATCGGCTTAAAAATATTTTTTTAAATAGTTCCCTTTTCTCTACAGACTCCTAGAAGACTTGTTTTGTTGCTGTTTTGGAAATTAAACTGACAGAATGAAAAGATTTTCCCTCAAAATTGTAAGCTAAAAGGGCGACGAGACACAGCAACATAAAATAAATTGAGTCACAGAGTAAGTTCGAAATTTCAACTCAAAATCATATCAAAATAATCCCTTGCTGGAGAAAAACCTTGTGATCCATGATTAAGGTTACCGTATACCTTCGCGGATGTGTCTCGCAAATAAAATTGTACGAGCATCGTTTCTAAGGAAACTATAGAAACCTATATATCACTGGAAAGATTATAGAATGTAGAATGCGCTGAAATGGTTTCTTCGCACAAATATTACATTTTCAGGAAATGCTAAGGCAACAAACGCAAAAAGGACGAGTCTCAAAGAAGTGAATTTATGTGCCTCCGCGTTTGCGCCTACGAACGATTCGGCTGCATAATGTCAATCAGCACATGATAGCCTGTCAAAGTGTGTGAGCGTTTTTTTATATTTTATTTTGTTCAAATGCAATTCATCTTCAAAGTTTCAATCGAAATAATTTCTGTGTTTCATCGCGGCAAGTACTCATAAGAAAAATAATTAAAATATCGCTAAACGCTCACACGCTTTGGTTCGTACGTAGCTCCTCTAACTTCAGGCCAAGTTTCATCAAGATCTCACAAGTCTTCATACCCTATAAATTCATCCAAATACAGCGAATACTCATAAAAATCTATCGGAGTTTTTGGCTCTTTAGAGTTAGTAAACACATCACACCTCATCAAAGCAAACGTCAACACTAAAACCAACTAGCCAATTATATGTAAGGACCCCGGAGTTTATGAATAGTCCAGGAATTCGCGGGAAATTAGTAAGTAGCTCAAATTGCATAAGAAACCTGCATTCCGCTCTCGCGTACTAGTGTAGTTTCACAAATATTTGACAGAGCGTTGTGTTATGGCCAAAACTAGAGATAATGCGCAAAAAAATAAAAAGAACGGTAGATCAACGGGTTGTACCAATAAGGGAGAGGGCCGGATAGCGAAAACAAAACCGCGTCGAAAGGCAATTGAAAAGCGAGTGGTAAGTAACCTCGTGCTCCGAAAGTTAACGTTGACCCTAGCTAAACCTGCTATGTTAGCGGCGATGAGATCTCTTGGGTATGTATAGCTTTTAGTTTCTACTCAAGCACGTTATTTGCCACCATATTTGGGAACACTTAGAAGATCATAATATCCTAACTGATTTCCAGCATGGTTTTCGTAAACGTAGGAACTGCGAAACCCAGCTTATAGTTGCTTTACATGACCTAGTGAGTGCAGTTAATAATGGTAACCAGGTTGATGCCTTTATATTGGATTTTTCCAAGGCTTTCGATCGGGTACCACACGAAAGATTGCTGTATAAGTTAGGTCATTATGGTATAAGAGGTGACATGCTGGCCTGGATTAGAGTGTTCCTTACTCAGAGAACACAGAAAGTGACCTTGGAGGGTGTCGCTTCTGGTCAGCGTGATGTAACTTCTGGTGTCCCACAAGGCACAGTGTTGGGACCGCTGTTATTCCTCTTATACATTAATGACCTACCTCATTGCATCTCATCAACAACACGTTTATTTGCAGACGATTGTCTGTTGTATCGTACCATATCTGGCCCGGATGATAGTTTACATCTTCAGGGGGATTTAGATGCCTTGTCTAAATGGGAAAAAGATTGGCAGATGCAATTCAATGTGGAAAAATGTTATACGATTTGCTTTTCCACAAAGAATGTTACCAGTACATCATACACCTTGAACCATAATACATTAGATAGGGTCCACCATCACTCATACCTAGGCGTTATACTTTCCGAGGATCTAAAATGGGCCAATCACATTTCACACGTAACTACAAGTGCTAAACAAACCCTCGGAGTCATCAAGAGAAACTTTAGACATACATCTGCAGTTTGCAAATCCAAACTTTATTGTAGCCTAGTTAGACCTAAACTAGAATACGCAAATTCTGCGTGGTATCCATACTTACAAAAAGATAAGTACAAATTAGATATGATACAACGTTCCGCTGCCAAGTCTTGTTTTAATAATTACTCTAGAGAACCAGGTGTCGTGACAAATATGTTAAAGGAGTTAGAGTGGCCATCTCTTGAGAGTAGGAGGAGGCTCTCTCGATTGACAATGTTCCACCGTATTGTGCATGGAAGCATTGATATCGAGAAGGACTCGTATTTGACCCCAGTGCCTCGTACCTCAAGAAATGGTAACTCATTATTATTTTTAAGACCTCATTCGAATTGTAACCAACATAACAACAGTTTTTTCCCATGGTCAACTCGAGAGTGGAATAAGCTTCCCGGCACTGTAACTAATATTAATGACATTAACAAATTTAAGACCGCTGTAAACCAACATTTTATTGAATTAGGGGAATGATTTTAACCTAATTTTTTTTATTATATTATTATTATTTTTTAATATAAATTGTAGTATTGTTACTTAATTTATTTATTTTTTATTATTGTAATTTGGATTTTTTTTTTTTCTTTTTTATTTATACTGATGTGATACGGATATACCGTTTTATCAGTCAATAAAGTAGAAGTAGAAGTAGAAGTAGATATCTTCCCGTGTTGATGTTCTTATAAACGGCTAACGGAATAATTGTTACAGATTTGATGGAGAGTTATTCGCAGATCAGCGAATGCCTGTGGTACGTAATGGGATTAGAGAGATTTATAACGCCTAAGCGATTTATTTACTTTCCTTCAAAATACGTTTTTTTTCTAATATCTCTCAAACTAGTGCATGTTTTAAATATTTTTTCGGAAAATTGAATATCAATCCATCGACTTCAAAAGAATTAAAAAAAGATTTTTTTAAAGAAAACGTGCCGCGAAGGTATACGGTAACCTTAAGGACACTTTTTAGTTCGATTTGCTAACTTTTCAAATACATATTTGACGTTAAAAACTTACTCCTAGAGAAGAAGAAAAAACTACTTTTCTAATTGTCTTGCTCGATTTGGACACAAATACCTTCTACTGAGAGAACCAAAACCATGGGTTAAGACTTAATCCAGGATTAGCGCTAATTGGGCTTCGAACAACTGCGGGGCCCAGTACTTTAGCAAAGTGCTTGTGAAATTGTTACGGAAAATTGAAGTCGAAAAACTTGTCCTTGATTTAAAAAACTTGAAGAACTTGTATGTTGTTTCTAAATGCTTCCCTCTTAGTATTTCAATAATAAATGCAATTTACTTTGCAATTTACCAGGCAAACAGTGCTTCCTAATGATTTATGAAAAGAGCCATTGTTATTTGTTATTGTGTACAATCAAGAAAACCTTGCCATTGTAAAGAGTAAGCCATTGTTCAGCCTTTAGCTCAGTGAATAATTTATCACATACCCCTTAAGCTTCCTCCAGGCCAATAATGCTTAGAAATTAAATATGTTAAAAAAAAGAGGATGGGAGAACTAAAAGAAGATGGGAGAACTAAAAGAACATGGGCGAAATATTTATTTTGTATTGCACATACATGTTAATAAAATCATTTATATTTATTTTTAGCTCGCAATTTCAGTTTGGTAAAGACAGAGTTCATGCTCAGAGAGGTATATATATGCTTATGTAAATTGCTCTTTCTAGAGGTTAATTGTACTGAATAGAAAAATCATAATTCATAAATATGACATTTCTTGTGATCAGTTTCCTTTTCTTTTTATGAACCTAATTGTACAAACTTTGTCATTCACAAATACATGTAGAAACCTTTAGACTGTGAAATTATAAAAAACAAGGCAGCAATGTTAGAGATCCATAGATTGAAACACTGTTGTTTCTATTTGCTCTAAATTTATAGGTTTCTTTGTAGGTTTTAGTATTGTATGACAGAGTTTTCAAAATAAGGTAGTGTGTAGTAAACGTAAGACAGTTACAAGTAATTAATGTTAATTTATTGAAAAAGAACATTAATTAAACATGCTTCATTTTTTTCCAGAGCTTCTCAGTGAGAAAAAAAATGAGCCTGGACAACATATTAGACACTTACAATGTGCCTGAGGTATGCTAACTGATGTAACATACTGTCATACATGTACACATCATTACTGGTATACATGTATGTTCTTAATGTATAACATTAAAGGGAAATATTACCTCCACTGAAAAACAATGTTTGCTCTCAAATGTTGTCATGGATATCTAAATCTTATACTGTTTGTTATGGATATCTAAATATAATGCTGTGTTTGTCATGGATATCTAAATATAATGCTGTGTTTGTCATGGATATCTAAATATAATGCTGTGTTTGTCATGGATATCTAAATATAATGCTGTGTTTGTTATGGATATCTAAATCTAAAACTGTGTTTGTTGTAGATATCTAAATCTAATACTGAGTTTGATATGGATATCGAAATCTAATATTGTGTTATGGATATCTAAATCTAATGCTGCGTTTGTCATGGATATCTAAATCTAATGCTGCGTTTGTCATGGATATCTAAATCTAATGCTGTGTTTGTTATGGATATCTAAATATACATTGTAATACCGTGTTTGGTATGGACATCTAAATCTAATACTGTTTGTCATGGATATCTAAATCTAATGCTGTGTTTGTTATGGATATCCAAATCTAATACTGTGTTATGGATATCTAAATCTAATACTGTTTGTTATGGATATCTAAATCTAATACTGTGTTTGTTATGGTTATCTAAATCTAATACTGTGTTTGTTATGGTTATCTAAATCTAATACTGTGTTTGTTATAGATATCTAAATCTAATACTGTGTTTGTTATGGTTATCTAAATCTAATACTGTGTTTGTTATGGTTATCTAAATCTAATACTGTTTGTCATGGATATCTAAATCTAATGCTGTGTTTGTCTCTTGTAAATTGTACACTAGATGTCACTTATGGCCCGATTTTCCTGTCCATAAAACTCATTTGAATTTCTTACTCACTGCCATCTTGAAGGATGTTATACGGCTGTCCCTATTGTCAGAAAATAATAGCTCTTTCTTTATGTAACAAAAAGGGCACTATGTGATGTCTTAAGAGCCAAGATGGATATGTGCAGGAAATTATTTTTATGATAGCAAAATCAGTTCATATAAGTGACAATTCTAGTGTACAATGTTAATTTACAAGCTGTAAGGGACATTTGAGAGCAAACAATGTTTTCTTCAAGTCATTTGTTAGTAATGAGGTGATAGACAGCTCTGCATGGCATTGTACAATTTGCTAAAGAAATGGCAAGAACTATAGAATGATCACCACTCTGTTTCGAATAAAACTCGCCACAATGGTTTTGTAAGGTAATGCCGAGTAAGGTAATGCCGAGTCCTGCATACTATCACTTATCACTTAACTATATTGCAGTGTACAATTATTAATATATTACATTTAATCCTTGGCTGTTATTTACTATGGATGTAGGTACTCCATAAATACTATCCTGGAGGGTATTTTGGTTATGACAGAGAAGGGGTACCAGTGTTTATAGACCCCATTGGACAAGTTGACTTTAAAGGTAATGTTTTTGTATGTTAAATTAGTTGCTTGAGTTCTGTATGTAGCTGCTAACAGCTGTGTATCAAAATTCAAAATCATATTTATTATTAAATATACACTGTATATTCCTTTTGAAATCACTAGTGTTTTCTGCAATTTGATTGGTTGAAAGCAGCAGTGATTACAGAACAAATAGCATCATTTTGTTACTGTAATTGCCTCTTGCTAAGATTTCAAAATTAATATAATTAAGTGGTAATAGAACCTGATGTTATGCTATTTTGGTCTGAAATCATATTCTTGATTACAAATTGTACTCTGCATGCTTCACGGTCGTACAATTTTGTAATCACTCATGATTATTTCAGTCCATTGCATATACTGCGTTCGGTTCTATTACCAGGGTTGTCACCAGGATTTGAGGTTATTAAAGTCAGGCAAAATCTGAGATGGGAAAAAATTAAAAAAGTATTTGTGTTTAAGGTCACACAAAGTCAGAAAACAAATGCCTGGGGAAAGCATTTGAGACTGAGGGTGAGCATGTTTATATAATTATAATGTCATGCAGTGAGTGACATCCAGTGGCTAAATTTAATAGGGACTTGATTATTATGAGAGTGCCGGGTAGGGGGCAGTCTGATGGAGAGGGAGGCCAATGGCTCCCTTACCCATTCCCCATTTGGCCATCTGGTGACAACTGTGATTATCATGATTATAAATCTTTATTTTCTATGATTATTGCAAGCTAGTGATTGCATGATTTCTGTTTGTATAATATATATATATATAGGGTTACTATTTTCTGTCAAGAAGGAAGAGATTATCAAATTCAAGGCCTACATGGCAGAGTATGGATTACTCTTGGGACAACAACAATCTAAAAAGGTGAAATTAATAGATTAAGTTATTGACTGTACAAACCGAAAGTAAGAGTTTCATACCGAGAACCCAGGTTCTAAGCCCTAAACATCCCAAGGGCTGTAGGCCCAAGGGATGTTTAGGGATTAGAACCGAAGGTTCGAGGTATGAAACTAACTTATATCACATTTGGTGAGGTTTTCTCAAATAGAAAGGAGGTTTAAAACCTCCCTGTAACAGTTACAAACCTCAGATTAATGATTTAATTAGTCTATTGTTGAACAGGTTTATACCAGAGTTTCACCCCTATGAAGTACAAAGAAAACCATGTCAAGTGTGATATAATTGATAATTAAAAACAAATTAACACATAATATTAATTAAGAATGGTAGATTCAACTCTCTATTAATAGTGGACAGGCTTAATTGGGACTGGCATAAACTGCCCACTTTAGAGTGAGGTGACATAATCCGACACCACAAATTCAAAATAACAGTAACAAGGAACTGTGCTACATTGTATGTTGAATATTCACTTTACAGATCAGCAAGTACTAATCTTTCATTAGGATTACTAAATAAATGTTCAACTCAGCATAGTCATAGAAGACTGAACTTGTGTACTAGCCAAATAGCCCACAATTCTTCCAGCAGTATGTCTTTTATGTTGTTTATTCACTTCATTTGATTGATGCAGCGCTGTTCTTATGTTCACTCTAAAGAGGAATTTGAACAAGTATGTCAGGAAATACATGTCCATTGTCTGCTTTATAGAGGTTTTAATTACAGGATATGTACCAATGTACCAACTTTGGGTGTCCATTGTAGAGAGGTGTCTGCTATATATTACAAGGAAGATGCCATTGAGAGAGTTGATTGTATTACATAACTACTGATAGTATCTTGGTTGCCAAAAGATTAGATTATTTTCTCAATTATTAACACCAGCTTCTGCCTCCTGGTTTAAGCTCAGTGGTTAAGCACTGGTCTGTTGTGCGGGAGGTAGCGGGTTCAAACCTCGGCCGGACCAACACTCAGGGTCTTAAAATAACTGAATAGAAGGTGCTGTCTTTACATAATCGAGCAGTAAAATGGTTAAACTTTCACAGCTTCTCAGATAAGGACAAAAAACCATAGGACTGATGAGCTTCATGTAGTATTTAAACATTAAACACTTTTAATAATGTGACTTTACTTTATTATGTCATGTTGTAGCTGGGCAAGAGAATTGCTCAAATTGTGATGGTGATGGACATGGAGGGACTGGGATTAAAACATTTATGGAAACCAGGTACACTAGCTAGTTCATACCACTAGCAACTTTAATTGAAGGGCTGTGTGCAAAAAGTGCGTAAGTGTCCTCTGGTCACATTCTAAATTCTCCTTCAATTTTTGTGTTTTCTAAGGGAGAATTTAGAATGTGGTCAAGAGTCACTTATGCCCTTTTTGCACACAGCCCTTCAATTGGATTCTGGCACAAAAGTATTGATTATGTGTACTGATCAATATAAGTAATTAATATTAATAAATACTATTTACATTGTAGCTATACTATTAATGATAATAATGAAAAAATATATAATTTAAAAAATAATTAGAATTATGTCCTTGGAAAATTAATGTATAATACTGCCTTAATAAGAAGTACATTAAAATGTACATGTGAGAGGAACAAGTTATTTATAGTATGCAGTTTCATAGTTTAAGACAATTTGTTTCATAATTATGTTATTAGCATTTAAACCAATTGGCTGACTTATTTCATAATAAATATTGCATATGGTCTATATAAGTTACCTATGTAATCAAATGAATATGTTTAAATAGATGGCAATGTGCTGCTTGTATTAAGATATTCGATGATATTGTTAACAACCCGGGCCACAAACTATACTCTCTTGCCTGCTTTTAATGTTAACCATAGGTTCTCACTGCATAACAGAACTTTCCATAGCCCTATCTGCAGGACAGACAGGTTCAGAAGTAATGTTTCAAGGCCGACAATGAGGACTGGATGGGATTTCAAAGTCTGTGCAATTAGTTCCAGTCCACGGTGCAGCCGAGGACTGGAACTAATTGCTAGGACTTTGAAACCCTGTCCATTCCAAATTGGAGGCCTTGAAACGACATCAAACACTACTAACCTTAATAAGTTCATGCTTGTTTGGTGGTTGTGGGATAAACAACAAAATGATTTTAAAACTTCATGCATTTAGAGTTTTGATGTTTCAGGCTTGTAGGTTGTACTTGCGTATTTACATATCGTTGCTTTGTTTGACTTAAGTAATCAAAAGTCCATTGTTAAAGAAAAGACGGATTGTTAGCAATGATGTTCTTGTTCTTGTGGGAGTACGTGTTTACAACCTGAAATTTGATGAAAACATTATAGTTTGGCACTATAGTTGGCATCACGGACATGCGCAGTGTCAGGGCAGTGTGCAAAAAAACAGGTCCCACATTGGAGAGACGGTCTGTATGCATCAAGACCTTGATGTACCTTGACATTTTTTACCGCTTGGGGAAGTCAGTGATCAATCGTGAGACTTCTCTTTCTTCAAGGTATTTGCCTACAGTACTTCGAAATTCTTTTCTAAGTCCAAGGACTTTGAACTATGAATATTCATAGTTCTTTGAACTATGAATATTCATAGTTCAAAGTCCTTGGACTTAAAAAAGGATTTCAAAGTACTGTAGAGAGTACTTTGACGGGTTTCAAAGTACACTGTACTGCAGATGGTACAAATCGAGACCTCTGGTTGGCTACTTACCTCATGAATTATTAAGTAGTGTTTGATAGTCTTTTATCATAGCTTGCACCAGTCAATTTTAGATTGTATTTTGATAGGTTTTACAGTATTTAAATATAAATATATTTAAATATATTTATATATATATTTTATTTCTAAGTCATTTTATATTAATTGTATACTTTTCATTGTTTTCAACTATGCTTGTAGATTTGCATTACCAATGCAATTCAGCTTTTAGCTGCGATTTTGGTATTTTAATTATTAGTAGTAGTAGTACATGTAGTACATGTAGTAGTAGTAGTAGTAGTAGTATTAGACTCAAGAGAAAATAAAGGTACTGTATGACTATAATTTGAATTATCAACAAGAGATGTTTTGGAAACTAAAAGGAAAACTTGCCTGCCCTCAAAAGACGATAGCTTTTAAGATAATTAACAAATACTTTGTTCAAGTGGGTCTAATGGAGCCATATTGAACAAAGTAGAGGCCCAGCCTTAATTCCTCTTTCCTGTATTCATTGCTGACTGATAATGCTCATTGAAATATGTTGAACTACAGTATGTATAGACTACATGCAAAACCCATCACAGGGATCGAATCATGAAAGCGTTGTTGGTCAGTGAGTTCATCAGTACTTTGCCAAAGTTTAAATATTGGAGCTTTAGACATGTAGGTTCTCCCTTACCATTATCCTGTGTTCCAGAGGTTAAATGTTTTGCCTTTTGTTGGTAAATACATGAAGCATTTATAGCAAGTGCCGAAGGCACTAGGAATTTGGTGTGCGCATGGATGGAAAAACGTTTGCCGTCTCATAAGCAAAAATCAAACTGCCTTCGGTGGTTGCTTTAAATGTTATTTACTAACAAAGAGTAAAATATTTAACCTCAATCATTGTTTAAATAATAAATACCATTGATTATTTTATTGTGTACTTATGTCTGTTACTTTATTACTTTTGTAGGTGTTGTTACTTTTAATAGTGTAAGTATAATTTTATCGGAGATTCTTTGTACAGTGTACACCAAGCGGATTCGACTAGTATAAAAACAGATTTACATTTAGGTTATGTTCACACCAAACCAGATAGGTTTTGTTCTGGCATAAAAACTTTATGCTATAAACTGTCTGAACAGACAGGAGCAGAGTGGCACAAAAACCTAACCACTACAAAGTATATCATTTTCAAGACCAGAGCAGTACAACATTGCTCCAGCACAAAAATGATCGCGCTCCAAAAGTGTTTCATGCGTGAACAGGAGTCCTTTTGCCTGGGCAAAATCCACTGGTATGGTGTGGACATGGCCTAATAAATGCTCAAAATATTGATTCTCATTTTTGCTATTTATTCTTTCCTTCGCTTCTTTAGACCTATAGATTTTTAAAATTCAGTTCATTCCTGCAGATTAAGTATTCATGACACATATGATCTGATTCATTTAAATTATGTATTTATTTATTCTTAGGTTACATCTTTTTATGAAGACAATTTTCCAGAAGTGATGAAATCTATATTTGTAATAAAAGGTTAGTGAAGCCAATATTATGTATTTAACAAATAGAATAATGTCAGTTTGTTATGCATCTGTCCTCTTATAGATTCACATATGACATGAAAACGTGACGAGATCATCAAAGTACGTCACGGGACACAGTCGAAATACATTAGTTATGGGTGAATGTCATTTATCAAGATAACATCTCCCCCCCGCCCCCCCCCCCCCCCCCCCAAAAAATATATATATATATATATATAATTTTGTTAAGTATTTCAATTTCAAATATTTTGAGGGGAAAATATTTCTACTTTTTGTGGTCAGATGTGATATCGGGCATTTGGTCAAAATCACTTAGATGGCACATCTGATTTTTGTCAGCTTCTTGCAACAATAGAGCCTTTTATACGAGAGGAAGTTAGTGGCGGCTTATACCTAAGTCGCGAAGTTCTATTTCTAGAGGGCTTATTTAAGCCATGGCTTAAAGTTAGTCACGAACATCAGTTTTTGATCCATTTATACGAACGAAGCTGTGGCTAATTTCGTCTCGTATAAATGACCCTATTATATTAAAGGACTGAAACGTGGTGCACGCTCTGGGTCAAGAATACAATAGAAACTTGAATACATCATCAAGGCTGTGTGCCACAAGGGACCAAGTGCCCTTTTCATGGCGTTTTTTTCCTTCGAATGTCTATTAAAAATACCAAAAGTGAGTACACAGTTGCTTAAAAAAGTCCTGAAAAGTGCACTTGGTCCCTTGTGGCACACAGCCCTTCATTTGGTAGGAACACTATCACATGAGAACTGTCACGTGGTCTCTTTGCATGATGCAACAGCGTTTGCATTGGGGCACCTAAGGAAACGGTAGTTCATTACTTACTGTATTCGATTTGCTGCTACATGTATGTATACGCGATACGATGCTTGCTGCTGCTGCGCAATTTGCGGGCTAAGTTTGGACGGATTAAAGTGTAACGAGAAAGGTTAATGGGTTATTAAACGGTTTCTCTACTCTTGAATTTAAGAAAAATTCCTCTATCTTTCAATCTGTCCTGTCATTTATCATTCAATCATGTCGTTTTAGTTGAATTATAACTGCTTGTTACCTCCTTTTTCCTTCTTCATTCTCATGTTTTTCAAAGGTAAATTCTGAAAATGTAACTTTTATGTACGTAAGCCGCGTAGATGAGCTCCCAGCTCTTGGGGAAAATGTAAAGCTAAAATATTGTTTAACAAATTATGCAACCCATTTAGCAATGATTAATGTACTGCCGTTTTCATTTAAGCTCCTAGAATTTTTCCTATTGCTTTCGCATTGGTGAAACCTTTCCTAAGCGAGGAAACAAGGAGGAAAGTACAGATTCTCGGGGGTGAGTTGCTTCATTTCATATCCAAATTCATGATAATAATAGTATTATGAAAGGACCATGATTTGTCTTTTGAAATTCAGACCAGACAGGGATTCAGGTTGTCGTCGGAAAGCGGACTATGACCGACTCGTTTCGCAAAAAAATGCCCCATAGATTTTTAACATGTCAGGACGCTGGTTAAGACTGCTCTCTGTTTCTTTTCGCGAGAAGCACTGAATTACTGTCATTACTGACCTAATGAATTATTGTCCTATTGATCTAACCCTAGCTAGGACAGTTGACAGATAGTATAAAATGCCAACAAAATCCCTGAGTCCTGCTTCTGCTAAATGCGAGACTTTGTATCGATAGAGTTTGGACCATTTGCATAGAAAAGGACTCGTTTCACAAAACGCGCAGTGAACACTAGTTTCTGTAGAACTAAGGTCTGCGTTAAGCCATGGGTACATGAGCGATTATTTGCTTGCCCAGGCGACACGACTGTCTGAAAACCTGTGGCGTCCCCAGCGCGCGGTGGTGGAGACTAATGTTCGCAAGAAGGCCGCGTGACACATTGAAGCCTGGGTATGGACATTGCCTCGATTTCGTACTTGCTTCTTATTGGTTAGATACATTATTTTCACTTCCCTCATTGAATTTCTTGCGATTTTTTTCGGGATTTTATTCAGCTGCCGCGTCGCCTATTTATTTATTTATTTATTTGTTTGTTTGTTTGTTTCTTTCTTTCTATATTTGTTTGTTTGTTTGTTTGTTTGTTTGTTTCTTTCTTTCTATGTTTGTTTGTTTGTTTCTATGTTTGTTTGTTTCTTTCTATGTTTGTTTCTTTGTTTGTTTGTTTGTTTCTTTCTTTCTATATTTCTTTCTTTCTTTCTTTAGCTGTTCAGCTATCTATCTATCTATCTATCTATCTATCTATTTATCTATATATCTTTTAATCTATCTATCTATCTATATATCTATCTATTTATCTATTTATTTACAATGCTTTCATCATGAATCAAAGAACAAAATAATTCACAGTTTACACGATGACGGACAACACAACAGAGTGTGGCCCCAAATTAAGTGCGCCCTTACTTTAACTAATGGAAATACGAACAAATCTTGAGTTATATAAATTACGTACACACATAAAATAGACTTAATATATGTTCATTAATATTTGAAGGTCAATCGAAATCGAAATTAATGTGAAGAAACACGACAGTTGTTTTAGAAAGTGCCGTCGCCTGTGTGTGTCTACACGTGGTGGGGACACGACAGTTTTTAGAAAGTGGTGTCGCCTGTGCAAGTGTGTCTACACGTGCTGGGGACATGACAGTTTTTTAGAAAGTGGCGTCGCCTGTGCAAGTGTGTCTACACGCGTTGGGGACATAACAGTTTTTTAGAAAGTGGCGTCGCCTGTGCAAGTGTGTCTACACGCGTTGGGGACATAACAGTTTTTTAGAAAGTGGCGTCGCCTGTGCAAGTGTGTCTACACGTGCTGGGGACATGACAGTTTTTTTAGAAAGTGGCGTCGCCTGTGCAAGTGTGTCTACACGCGTTGGGGACATGACAGTTTTTTTAGAAAGTGGCGTCGCCTGTGCAAGTGTGTCTACACGCGCTGGGGACATGACAGTTTTTTTAGAAAGTGGCGTCGCCTGTGCAAGTGTGTCTACACGCGCTGGGAACACAACAGTTTTTTAGAAAGTGGCGTCGCCTGTGCAAGTGTGTCTACACGCGCTGGGAACATAACAGTTTTTTAGAAAGTGGCGTCGCCTGTGCAAGTGTGTCTACACGCGTTGGGGACATAACAGTTTTTTAGAAAGTGGCGTCGCCTGTGCAAGTGTGTCTACACGTGTTGGGGACATGACAGTTTTTTTAGAAAGTGGCGTCGCCTGTGCAAGTGTGTCTACACGCGTTGGGGACATAACAGTTTTTTAGAAAGTGGCGTCGCCTGTGCAAGTGTGTCTACACGCGCTGGGGACATGACAGTTTTTTTAGAAAGTGGCGTCGCCTGTGCAAGTGTGTCTACACGCGTTGGGGACATAACAGTTTTTTAGAAAGTGGCGTCGCCTGTGCAAGTGTGTCTACACGCGCTGGGGACATGACAGTTTTTTAGAAGGTGGCGTCGCCTGTGCAAGTGTGTTTATACGGGCTGGGGACATGACAGTTTTTTTAGAAAGTGGTGTCTACTGTGCAAGTGTGTCTACACGCGCTGGGGACATGACAGTTTTTAAGGAAGTGGCGTCTACTGTGCAAGTGTGTCTACACGCGCTGGGGACATGACAGCTTTTTAGTAAGTGGCGTTGCCTGTGCAAGTGTGTCTACACGCGCTGGGGACATGACATTTTTTTAGAAAGTGGCGTCGCCTGTGCAAGTTTGTTTACACGCGCTGGGGACATGACAGTTTTTTAGAAAGTGGTGTCTACTGTGCAAGTGTGTCTACACGCGCTGGGGACATGACAGTTTTTTAGAAAGTGGCGTCGCCTGTGCAAGTGTGTCTACACAGTGCTACACAGTGCTCAACATATATTTTAATCCAGATCAGAAACTAACCTGTCACTTTGTGCCGACATTTCAATATAAAAACTGTGCAGTCTGCGGTCTGTGTTTAGTGCGCTGCAGCTGATATTTGGAGCGTCAGCTTATCGTCAGAAGAAAAGGGTCACCTCCTTTTAAGAATAACATGTAATAAAGTAAAACCTTTAAGGTATGGAGGCACTCCAACCCAGAAGCTGGAAAGGGAGGCCATCGTCTGGACTACATTTGGCTTGTTTTTGCAACAAATCGCTGAAGCAACACACAAATATTTCCTGGTTTGCACAGGGCTTAACTGTTGCAAGTCCGCCACCCCTCGTTACTTTGGGAACTTTACAGTATTATCTTTAATGGTTACGACTGACCTTGCTGGTTTGAAATTTAGGTAACTGGCAAGAGGAACTACAGCAGTACATATCAGCCGACTATCTGCCTGAGTATTATGGAGGAACGTGCACGGATGAGAACGGGGACCCTAAATGTAGCTCCAAGGTGAGTATTGTGCATATCTTGCGCATGCGTGAATTTCACGCGGGAAATCACGCTCGCGCGCATCATTTTTCACTCGAAATTTAGACTACAAAGCATTTTTACAGAAAAGTACGAGCTTCAATTTTAAGTCCTTTCATGGACCAGTCCCAAATTTAATTGGCTTGATGACTAAACTAATAACTCTTGCGATTTTCTCCCGATCTTTTTTGCGATGTGTCAAGTTTCTGCATGAGGATTTTCTGAACAGAAATAATTTAGGACTGCTCCCGCGATTTCTACCGCTGACTGGACATGCACACATTTTGCGGACCTGTCGTGCATGGTTATAACTGTCCAGCTCTGTGAAACGCATAAACTACAGTGTAATTCGAAAATCGATTCGTAAGATTCATTAGTATTCGTATTAAGTTGATGACCCAAAAATAAACGCCCTTGTTCCGAGGGGTTTTCTCCATGGTCTCCGATTTTTCTCCCTCCACAAAAACTATAACACGCTAAATTCCAATTCGATCTGTGAATTATCAGGGTCCTGGCTTTGATCGGCCTCTTATGGTTGTTTCAGGTGCCATTAGAAATTCCAGGTGTTGGTTGCCGTTTCTCCAAGACAACTTTTTTGAAATGGGTGTATACAGCTATCCGCCTTTGTACCCGCCTTTGTTGCTCGGAACATATTTCTCGATTATATAGATAACCAAAACAATTGATTTTATTGTATGCTTCGTTCTATTAATCTATTGTTTGTCGGTAAGGGTCGCGGCCGAATTGATCCTTTCAGCTTGCCTGTTTCTTGCGTTCACATTAGAACGAGTTTGTGACAAGCTCTTTGGTGTAACCATAGTTAATAGAGTGGAATGGTTATGAAACCCAGCGACCTTCTTTGTTATATGTCTTTGTTAGCTTTTTTCAACCACTACCCTGCACAAAACACAACAGAAATTCCAATGTGTTAATCAATCAGCCAATAGAAACGTGTGAGTTCAGTCGTTCAGGGGACGCTAATGAACTATGACCCTGCACAATCTTTTGTCTTGCCCCCTTCCAACATAAATCGCAGCGCCTTTGTTAGCCCCTTTGAAGTTGGCCGGGTTTCATAACCATACACTCTATTAACTATGGTGTAACGTGGATAAATAAAGTATTGTTGTAGTGCCCCATTTCAGACCGCGTGACTTTTCCCTTGAGTAGTGCGTTTTTAACTCGTGGATATTGCGATAGCAATCCACGAGTTGTTGTTGTTTACCTGCATACCAAGAGGACATGTACCAATTTCTATAATTGGAAAACAAAGCACTGAATCCTCTGGAGAACTATCACGTGGTCTGAAATGAGGCAACAAACAGGCAAGCTGAGAGCGTCTATTGGAGCACATCTTACGAGGCGTAGCAAGGCTGCCCTTAGTTTTATTACTGTTTTCCTTGTGACTATTAACCTCCTGATGAGCTTGCACTAGATTGGAGAACACGATTCAGGATTTTTTTCCTAGTTTAAAAATTTGTGTTCGACAACTCACCATTTATCAGTGTTATCATATATGTACGTTGAGTGGATTTCGTATGAGTGGACAAGTTAAAGCAATTACCTAGCTACGGCCACACCGCGGCAAATCGTTACGCGCATGCGTATTTGCTATTTCTTGTCGGCGCGCGTTCGCGTTGTTCTTTGTACTGTTGAGTAGATCTGCTATGGAGGATTGGATGTTGGCGAACATTCTGTCTAGTTGTTCTTTGTACTGTTGAGTAGATCTGCTATGGAGGATTGGATGTTGGCGAACATTCTGACTCGTTGTTCTTTGTACTGTTGAGTAGATCTTCTATGGAGGATTGGATGTTGGCGAACATTCTGACTCGTTGTTCTTTGTACTGTTGAGTAGATCTGCTATGGAGGATTGGATGTTGGCGAACATTCTGTCTAGTTGTTCTTTGTACTGTTGAGTAGATCTGCTATGGAGGATTGGATGTTGGCGAACATTCTGTCTCGTTGTTCTTTGTACTGTTGAGTAGATCTGCTATGGAGGATTAGATGTAGGTGAACATTCTGACTCGTTGTTCTTTGTACTGTTGAGTAGATCTGCTATGGAGGAGACGTCCCGGAGTCATTTTTCCTTGCGGATCAGACAGTCGACGTGAACGAATGTTTCCAGAGTGGACTAGTGAGAAGAGGAGGGACTCTTAAACTGGACTACGAGGTAGACGTGGCTGATAGTCTACTGAGGTGAGCGGCACAAAATAATAAAAAGGACGCACACTTTTCGCCACAGTACATTCCATACCCCCGGGATTTAGTCGCTAACCCGAAGTTAAACTGTACAGATTACTATAAGAGTGTGGGAAATATGCTAGTCATGAAGTTGCTAGTTGCGAATCCGAATTTCTAACCCTACATTTAACAATTGTTCACCGAAGTGAAGATAAGCGGCTCGGTAAATATCCACCACTATTCACCGACACTGAGGTGAATAATTGTTTTAGTACATACCATACTGCAGGTGAATAGCCAGCACCAAATAGTTATTTAATTTTCTGTCATGGACAAAAACTCGCGCGAAGTGATCGCTGTTTCGCTCGGAGGTGAATATGAAATCATATTCACTGTTTGAGTAGCCAATCAGAGTGCGCGTAAAGCCATATTCACTGGTGTGGTATATACTAATTAACTAGTATACCTAACAGGTAGTGAATGCTGCTCCGCTCAGTTAAGGAAGTGTATTAGAAGAGAACGTACAGTAGCACTTTGGCAGGAAAAATATATTACAGCTGGGTGATAAAATGCCAAGGTAAAATGCTGAGGTCACACTTGAAGGTTTACTTCAGTAAATTTGCCTTTACTGAGGTAAAACTCGTGAGCTTTCTTTACTACAGTAAACCTACCCGACATGTCAAATGAAAAGATAAACAAAATCCAGATGAGTTTTGTGCTGTCAGTACTGTTGACACACTGGTATCTATATAAACGGAGTGATGACAGTTCTCTGTTCTACGCTAATTTCAGCCTTCAAGTTTAGGCATTCGCAAAACGCTTAGCGATGGAACCTGAACGTGTAGTTTTGCTCGTTTCTCTTCTTTTACTCATTATATATGCTCACTAGGAGAGCTAACAGAATTCGCTCATTTTAATGTTTGTTGATGTATATTCCTTCAAGGCAAACTTGCCAATTGCAGTTTATTTCTATCTATTGTTTTGAGAAGAATTTTCAACTTCGCCGTCGTGAGTTCGGAATTGACTTAATTTATACACGCGCAAAGCATGGGCCGGCTCAAGGATGGTTCGAAGAGACGTATCTATCGTAATCCTGCCGCGGCTCTTTCCACGCACTGGAAAAAAGATTTCAGAGTTTCAAGTGTTACTTTTGACTATATTTGTGGACTTGTTGAATCAGACTGGCTTTGTTTATATATGTAACTGATGCCGCGTACTCGTCGTACATGTAGTGTAATGTGCCTTTTAATTCACTGATCCCTTCTTTGCGTTCCAATCTGCAGGCTTTGTGCCTCTATAACCGAAATGACTCAATTAGAAAGAGGTTGAGAAAGTAAGATTACAGTGTACAGAGTGCTGAGTGAATATCGCAGTTTTTCTGTAACCAAAATTCATGATTGGTTTTAAATGCCAAGTACAGAAAAATATGTTAGATGAAAAAAATACATGCAAACGTGCCTTCAATTTACTGCTACATCCCTGTCGCTGTACATCGAAGAAACTAGCTCATGAGGCGGCCGATGCATGTTAAAATCCTCCTAACACTGATCGCGTGAACGCAAGGACTGAACGGGAATGACTCTACTTCTGTCCAGAGTACGTGATTGCACTTTTCTGATAAAAGCTTAAAAAAAGTTGACATATGTCGCCTAAATCAACAAGGTTTAGATTTACTCCGAGATATAACCACCCTTTTCAATTTCAGGAAGGTTTACTGCAGTAAAGTTTCTTTTCATCCTCCCGCCGTTTCTATCGTAACTAACCAGAGATGAGTTTACTACGTTAAACTACGAAAAGGGGGTCACATTCGAAAAAGGGTTTACTATAGTAAATAGCGCTTAACTGTAGTAAACTTTGGCAAGTGTGACCTACTGGGTGATAACAATTTTGCGACTGAATCCTGTTTGACGGAGCTGTGGTGTGTAACTCAAAAGTTGTCGCGATTTATTTTCATTTTGTCCCGACATATCAACGATCTCCCGGTAAATTCCTTGAGCCTACCAATTCCCGACATTTTCTTAAGATTCCCAGCACAACAAACTGCTGTTCTCCCCGGTGAAGTTTAAAAACCGGAAATCAACTGTAATTGAGAATGTAATTGTAAATGCTAATTGTATTTTGAACCGGCTGCTTGACGGCAGTTTATCGAAGCCAATAGAAGAAAATTATTTGCTGCTCACCATCTTGATAACAGGAGAGATCTTGCTTTTGGAAACTGATAGTTCACACAGAGTTAGAAAGAGTTCGCCTACACGTCTACACTTCAACAAATTCATGATTACACAAGGATTGCATACACAGAAATACATTAAAGAACGGTTGAACGTAGTTAGCTCAAACAATGCAGATTTCACCTCGTGTAATGTCACGTGACGATCAGATCCGTGCAAAGCAGTGTGGTAAAAAAAGACAATAGAAGTGATGCATTGTGGTAAAAAAAAAGAAATCGAGATTTGGACCCGCTTACAGACTAGTATACCTAATAGGTAGTGAATGCTGCTACACTCAGTTAAGAAAGTGTATTAGAAGAGAACCTACAGTAGCACTTTGGCAGGAAAAATACTGGGTGATAAAAATGCCAAGGTGTTAGATGAATATATTCAGTTTGTAGTTTTGGGGCTATCGTGCGACTGAATCCCAGCTGTTTGAGCTGTGGTGTGTAACTCAAAAGTTGTCGCGATTTATTTTCGTTTTGTCCCAACATATCAACGATCTCCCGGTAAATTCTCTGAGCCTACCAATTCCCAACATTTTCTTAATATTCCCGGCACAACAAACTACTGTTCTCCCCGGTGAAGTTTAACACCGGAAATGAACTGTAATTGAGAATGTGATTGCTGCCGCAGCGAGCGAGCCTGAAGCGAGTGAGCAAGGCAGTTAGGTATACTAGTCTGTAAGCGGGTCCAAATCTCGATTTCTTTTTTTTACCACAATGCATCACTTCTATTGTGTTTTTTTACCACATCTGATCGTCATGCGACATTACACGAGGTGGAATCTGCATTGTTTGAGCTAACTACGTTCAACCGTTCTTTAATGCATTTCTGTGTACGCAATCTTTGTGTAATCATGAATTTGTTGAAGTGTAGACGCGTAGGCGAACTCTTTCTAACTCTGTGAACTATCAGGATTTCTCCTGTTATCAAGATGGTGAGCAGCAAATAATTTTCTTCTATTGGCTTCGATAAAGTCAAAACATTTACAACTACATTCTCAATTACAGTTGATTTCCGGTATTTAAACTTCACCTGGGAGAACAGCAGTTTGTTGTGCCGGAAATCTTAAGAAAATCGGGAATTGGTAGGCTCGGGAATTTACCGGGAGATCGTTGATATGTCGGGACAAAATGAAAATAAATCGCGACAACTTTTGAAATACACCGCCCACAGCTCAAACAGGATTCAGTCGCACGATAGCCCCAAAACTACAAAATATATTCATCTAACACCTTGCATTTTTTATCACCCAGTAATCTATTTCCTGCCAAAGTGCTACTGTAGGTTCTCTTGTAATACACTTCCTTAACTGAGCGGGGCAGCATTCACTACCTGTTAGGTATACTAGTCTGTAAGCGGGTCCAATTCTCGATTGCTTTTTTTTTACCACAATGCATTACTTCTATTGTCTTTTTTTACCACACTGCTTTGCAGGCATCTGATCGTCACGCGACATTACACGAGGTGGAATCTACATTGTTTGAGCTATTAAACTCTTTAATTTCTGTGTACGCAATCTTTGTGTAATCATGAATTTGTTGAAGTGTAGACGTGTAGTCGAACTCTTTCTAACTCTGTGTGAACTCTCAGTTTCCAAAGAGCAAGATCTCTCTAGTTATCAAGATAGTGAGCAGCAAATAATTTTCTTCTGTTGGCTTCGATAAAGTCAAGCCGCCGGTTCAATACACTGAATTAGCATTTACAATCACATTCTCAATTACAGTTGATTTCCGGTGTTAAACTTCACCGGGGAGAACAGTAGTTTGTTGTGCCGGGAATCTTAAGAAAATGTCGGGAATTGGTAGGCTCAGGGAATTTACCGGGAGATCGTTGATATGTCGGGACAAAACGAAAATAAATCGCGACAACTTTTGAGTTACACACCACAGCTCAAACAGGATTCAGTCGCACGATAGCCCAAAAACTACAAACTGAATATATTCATCTAACAACTTGGCATTTTTATCACCCAGTATTTTTCCTGCCAAAGTGCTACTGTAGGTTCTCTTCTAATACACTTCCTTAACTGAGTGTAGCAGCATTCACTACCTATTAGGTATACTAGTTATAAATGCTAGTTCAGTGTATTGAACCCGTGGCTTGACTTTATCGAAGCCAACAGAAGAAAATTATTTGCTGCTCACTATCTTGATAACTAGAGAGATCTTGCTCTTTGGAAACTGAGAGTTCACACAGAGTTAGAAAGAGTTCGCCTAGACGTCTACACTTCAACAAATTCATGATTACACAAAGATTGCGTACACAGAAATTAAAGAGTTAGCTCAAACAATGCAGATTCCACCTCGTGTAATGTCGCGTGACGATCGAGATTTGGACCCGCTTACAGATTAGAACTGCTGCCTTGCTCGCTCGCTTCAGGCTCGCTCGCTGCGGCAGCAAAAATACCCTAACCGTCAACAACGGGTGCTCACTCATTTAGCTCACTGAATGTATGGTGTTTAGAGCTAGTCACTAATATGGGTTTTTAGGGCTAGATCACTAAACAACACATGCTTCTTCGTTCTCCCTATATTTATGAACTAATGCAAATCCTAACCCTACATTTAAGAATACCCTAACCGTCAACAACGGGTGGCTAACTAATTTAGGGTGTTTAGAGCTAGTCACTAATTTTGGGTTTTATAAATACATCACCGCTAATCCAAATCCTAACCCTACATTTAAAAATACAACTCGCAACTAGCAACTCGCAACTTCACGACAAGCAATGTACCTGTACCCTTACTATAATTACTAATGTTGCGCTATCCTAGCGATAAAGTTACCCTCGCTTCGAACAACCAGGCCCTGTAGAATCAGGAGGCCTTCACCTCTCAAAGCCTTGCATTTTATTGGACCCCATTTGAACTGCACTGACAAAGAATTCCATTGTTTTAGGGTTAGGGTTTGTATTGTTTCAGGGTTAGGCATTGGATAGCCAGTACTATTCCAGGTTCCGAGGAGGTGAAGGCCGTCCCTGTAGAATACCAATTTGATGGTTTAATAGAAACGCACTGGACCGAAAACGCAGTCGTATAATAAATCCCGGTTGTTGGTTATTGTTTCTCACTTTCTTTCAGCTGGGAATTCAAGTCTGAAGACCACGATATTGGTTTTGGCGTCTACTTCTCCGAGAAAGTTGAAGAGAAGTACAAACGGAAAGAGATGATTGAATTGGTGAGCATGCGTAGTCAGTTTTATTATGAACGCTGGCAAAGATGTATACAGCCGCCTTTTCTAATGTTATGTTAAAGTTAGGAAATGATAAGGCCGCCGGCTGCTATGTATTCTGATGCAGTATTTACACTGGAAAAATCGAACACTTTGAAGAAATGTAAAATGTTTGTTAAAAAAAAGTGTGCAAATTTGGTTCTTTCTCGGTGTGAGAAACCCGAATATTTGAATTACAAATCATTTTAGCAGCGTTTAAAGGAGAACTGAATCCTAAATCAATCCGACGACGATACAAACTTGCATTCAAGAGAAAAAATATATGTTATTTTGTTTCTTTGTGGTGCACGTCTAAAAAGAAGAAATGAGTTTCGAAAAATATCCGATTCTCCGCTCCGGTTTCGTGCATTCAAAGACCGGGCATTCAAAGACCGGGCATTCAAAGACCAATAAATGCCAAAAAGAATGTTGAGAAAAAGAGAATCCCACATGTTATTGAACTGAATACTTTGAGCACACGCGGATTTGACTAGACACACCAATTTGGATCGCACATTGCAATGAGCACGACGCACGAGACAATCCGGCTTTTTTTAAGTAGCTGTGCCATTATATTCTAGGGCTGCATTCGATTTACCCTGCAACAAGCACGACTCGCGACGAACGAGACAATCTGTTTTTTAAGTAGCTGTGCCATTCCATTCTAGGCTGCATCCATTATATTTACCCTGCAATAAGCACAATGCACTACGCACGAGATAATCTTTTTTTGAAGTAGCTGTGTCATTCCTTTCTAGGCTGCACTCATTATATTTACCCTGCAATAAGCACAATGCACGACGCACGAGACAATCCTTTTTTTAAGTAGCTGTGCCACTCCATTCTAGGGCTGCATTCATTATATTTACCCTGCAATAAGCACAATGCACGACGCACGAGACAATCCTTTTTTTTAAGTAGCTGTGCCACTCCATTCTAGGGCTGCAGCCATTATATTTACCCTGCAATAAGCACAATACACGACGCACGAGACAATCCTTTTTTTAAGTAGCTGTGCCACTCCATTCTAGGGCGGCATCCATTATATTTATCCTGCAATAAGCACAATGCACGAGACAATCTTTTTTTGAAGTAGCTGTGCCACTCCATTCGAGGGCGGCATCCATTATATTTACCCTGCTTAAAATCGTAGGTCTCCCGTCGGCCACAAGTGTATTAGTCTTTCAAGACTGTTACAAGCTACCGAAGTTACATAAGGTTGCTTTTAACTACAATTTTTTTACCTTTTATATATTCCGTAAACGTAATGGTCTGACTGACATTCTCGACCCCTCTTATTTCTTACTACGCATGCTCATCGAAAACGAAGAGGGGGGTCGAGAATGTGGCCAGAGAGACGACGCGCACAAGGTTTCCCGCCAAAATCCGGGTGCGAGCGAGTACCCACCTATCCTATGTGATTCCAAGATTACCATTCTGATTCAGAAAAAAAAGACTGGCAGCCAGGAAAAACTACTTTTCGTAAACGTTTTCATTGCGGGTTTGAATATGCAGTTTGACATAGCATATTGGGTGCTTAACCGAGGGAATGGGACAGTTAATCACGTTTATTCTCTCTTATTGTTTTCAGGTTCCGACTCGAAGACTCGACTGTCATCTCATCCCTGAAAAAGATTCCATCACATGTAAACGACCAGGCACTTGTAAGTAGCATTTTAAAATATATTGTAAATTAATCTCTTCAAAAGTTATCATTCGTTTAAAAGTTCGGTTACGAATTCACAGCCAGTTCTACACCTGTCAATCAAAAATACTTTAGACCAATCAGAACGCAGTAATGTTCCCGGGAAAATACGGCCGCCATCTTGTGCCACAAGCTTGTCAGAATGAGATGAAAACACAAAGTTGAGTTCTTCGCAAAGATTTAAGAAGTTCAGCAAAAGGTAGAAAATCGATAAATCATTCGGAATCTTAAGAAGACTATCTAGTCCAGTCATTTTGCGGATGGACCTGGAACAAATTCCCACAGAAGCTTTCTCTTCGAAAACCTTTCAGAATTAATGTCTAAACGAACATACTAAAAGTCCCCAAAAATCCGAGCACGGCAACATCCCGAAATGTAAGAAAACGCTGACGAGCTCTCTCCTGCAACATGAAAACGAGGCTAAAAACGGAAATGCCCTTTTACTCCTTTATTTCAACAAAATCTTATTAATTTCGCTAAAAATCAATAAAAGGTGATAGAGAGCATAATGGTAAATAGTTTTCATTTAGAAATTATCACAACGACGACAGGAAACTGGGGAAATGCGTCACTATTCTTAGCATGCATGATATGCCTTCGCTATTCCCGATCATTCGAGCCTACAGAAAGTAGACCAGAATAGATCGGTCTAGATCAAGAAGTGCCAAATTACTCATAAAAACGCTTTCATGAAGTGTTCTCTTGTTCTCTATTGTATTTTATTAACATAGAGGGTTCTCAATTTCTTGTCATAGCGAAAACTTGAGAATTAACTCGAACTCTAATTAATAGGTAAGTGCTGGGGCGGCTGCTATAGTTAGTCATCATCTTCGTCGCTGTCATCGAGAATGCTGTTATTCGTGCATCCGGTGCCTCGGCACTGGCCGCAAGCCGGGGAGCAGTCGAGGCCATGCTTACTGCAGGTGCACCTCGCAGTGGAGCAATCAGTCGCGCAGTTACACCGGATCATCTTCAGCAAAGACTCTGGTGCAGCCGGTAAGTCAGTCGTCACGGGAAGCACTTGACCGCTGCTCAGCTTCCAACCCCAGTCTTCAAGTGACATCCTATCATCCCGGCCCTGCCATTGCTTCACCTGCAGGAACACTCTGAAGCTGTGGTATCTAGCTGCTGACGACGTTGGGGGCAGGTTCTGTGGTTGCACCTGACGACCTCTAGTAGCCACTTTCTTATAGTATCGGCGGTAACGGAGACTGTCGAGGCTCTCTCCTTGCTTCCCCCCATACAGCGCTACTAGTGCATTCTCCCCCGCTGTCGCTACGTCATCTGGAGTTGAGTCCGCGTCGAACACCCTCGCTTGGTCTCGGAAGTAAACATAGTCAGAGTACTTCTTAAGGGACGCGGCCTTTCCAATCCCGTAAGGGCGAGAGGTTGTGTCGCAGCCCAAAACAGCATGAAGAAACAACATGTTGTGGCATACCGCGTGACCGAGCTGGCTTGGTCCAGTGTCTGGCAGAGGATCATCATGGTCGCGCTGAGTGGAAGTCTCCATCTCGTCTAACGATGATTCGCCTGTAGAGTACAAGAATGACGAGTCGATTATTCAGGATATTGCTGAATAATAGCAGTCACTCAAGTAGTAAACTATCAGGACAGAGGCCATACCTGTAGTTTGTATATGAGGTATCGATGCTCCTAGTACGGCCGAGTACAGTATTGCATTCAAAGCGGCATCGACGATTAGATGACCGCGGACCGCACGCGCTACCGCCTTCCGGGTCAGCATATGCTCGACGGCATTTGGCGCGTAGATCAACTCCAACAGCTCTTTCAGCCCCGAGCCGGCCATGAGGTGGCCGATGCTTCCAAGGAAGCTCATTTCAGTGTGGAATCCTCCAAGGCGCACGATAATCTTGCGTAACACGCTGTTAGCGGCTTCAGTGTTGATCAGACAGAAAGCCTTCCACCATAGGGGCTGATCAAACGTGATGACAGGATAGGCGATGCCGTACTCCCGCGCGTGCTTTGACACAAATTGCAAGGTGGAATTTATACAGGTGGTGTCGGTGGGGCTCATGTCGATCACCGGTAGAAACGAGATGGATGACTGGCCCTTGTGATCTCCCTTGTGCACGGCTTGCATCAATCCGCCCCAACCTGGGCGAGTCACTCCAAACAGCAGGGACGTTTTCCACAGAAAATCGACATTTGCTGTCGGGTCCTCTACCCTTGTAACAGCAATATTGTTAAACTGGAGTTCTAGGCTAGGCAGTCTTGGCTGAGACGGCGGATGAATTTCGACCTTTCCTGCCGTTGTGATGTCTTGAGGAGTGATCTTCCGTCTCGGCACACTGCGGACTCGTCTCGTGCCCGGCGTTACGGTGGCGATCATTCCCATCCCGTGGAAAGTGTCGTTTCCATCGAGAGTGCGCAGGTTGTGGTCTACATTGTCTGCTACATATTGTACGAACTCTCCCCCATAGCCAGGAATGTCCGTCCCCTGGTCCACCGCTGCGTTCTGGTTATACAATAGCACTTCTTGGTAAGAGGAACAGAAGCCAAGCCGATGAAGCGTATCTATCAGAAAACGGGACGCAAAGCTGTGGTGAAGCTGCACAGCTAAACCAACCTGTAACGGCGCAAGGATCACACGTGGCCGCGCTGACTGGACTATTGCCTGCCCTATGGATGCTAATTTGATGTCGGCATTTTTACCAACTAAAATGTCCTCCAGAAATAACTTAAGTGTTAGGGGCAGAAAATCAACATGCTTCTCGACTTCAGTTTCGACTAAAGCCGGGATAGTTCTCGTTGGATGTTTCAACAAGTTTAATGTCACTCCTTATCAACTTAGCTGCAGTTTTTATGATGTCCAACTTCTCTTGCTCTGGATCAGCATGGTCTTTTTGCTGCTTGTGAAACTCCTCTAGAATGGACGCTGCAGTTCTTCTAAATGTTATTACATTTGGCTTTCCGTTTATGTTTGTGATTATGATGTTCTCAGAGAAATACTCTTCAATTTTGGCTTTCATATAGCGGTTGCTATACGCACTTCTGGCTGATTCGCCTAGATACTCCCGCATTTTTTCCACTAAATCGGAAACTGTCATTTGTTCATCGTCGTTTTCCTGTAAATACCGCACTACTTTCAGAAAAGCGTCGTTTGTTTCTTGGTCTTGTGGGCGTCCGATTTTTCTTTTCTTACTGTCTTGCTGATCGGAGAAAAAATGCCTCGGCATTTGCATTTTCGTCCTGAAGTGACTGCTGCATGCGTGATGGTAAACAGCATCGGCCACTGGCAGATCATTAACATGTAAGACTCTAGCACGCACCACCTCAGCCTAGTCATCTCCTCTCGCCTCGCATGCCCTCAACACGCTCTCCTGGATGTCCAGCGTACTCGCCCTATACACCTCTCTCGATCTTTTCCTTTCCTCCACCGCGTCGATTTCGGTTCCACAGAAAAAGCAGTCCGTCTTGAAGTCAAACGGCCGTTGCGAACTGCGCTCCCGTGAACGGAGCAATCGTGAGGTGTGGCCGGCTTCTTCCTCCACCCTCTTGACTTTTTTAATACTACTCGGGCGGCAATAATTACGCCGGCAATCCGTGTGTACCATGTCGCCCGGTGCAGTAAGGATTGTGTCTCCTCTCTCTTGACTATCTCGGTTTACACCTTCACTGTCTTTATGGGTGAGGGCAATTCCGTCGTTATGAACACTTTGTTTGCAAATTGCGCAAGGGTTACACTGCTCGTCCATTTTCTAGATCTTTTTTTGTCTATAAATAACACCAATACTCAGTCAGGAGATTGTGTCTATATTCACTTTGAAACACAATTTGGCAGCTATATGGTTATGCAAGATAAAATTTCTCCTAGTTTTAGTGTTTCTTATTTTGGGGAAAGCTAAACTAGCCTTAAGTAGAAGATTCTCAAGGAGTATAGTGGGATTAGAATGTCTAAAATGTTGAGCTTATTTAAATTATTCGGCGCGCGAATAATTTCGTCGCTACATACACGATCAGATACGAAAATTCCAGTAAACGTCCAGAGTAGAATAGGATTTATACGGTAGCTCGTAAGGGCCATCAGAATTGCAAACCACATTTTTCTCTAACTCGTCAAAAATGACGAGTTAGCCGCTAACTCGTCAAAAATGACGAGTTAATTTTGCAAACCACTTTTTTCGCTAACTCGTCAAAAATGACGAGTTAATTTTATACACCACTTTTTTCGGTAACTCGTCAAAAATGACGAGTTAATTTTGCAAACCACTTTTTTCGCTAACTCGTCAAAAATGACGACTTAATTTTGCAAAGCACATTTTTCGCTAACTGGTCAAAATTTTGCAAACCACATTTTTCTCTAACTCGTCAAAACAATTAGGACCTCAATGCGATCATAGGAGACCATTCGGTGTTGAGGAAAGTGGAAGAGGTGTATACAGGAAGCAATGGTTGTAGAAATATTTACTAGTAATACATTACATGCAGAAGCCTCACGACCATTGTTGTCATTGTTGTAATATATAAAAAAAACATGCAGGAGAGAGCATGGCACAGCCGTACAAACTCGTTAAATTTTGAGTTTTCAAAAATTGACCAATGGCTCAATATTAAAAATATAAACCTGGACTTGCACTGGAGTTACTTATTTTGACTTGCTCTTTCCATTTCTGGCATTGAAATTGTGCTAGATTCATGATATTTGAGTGACAAGGTTATGTGACCTCCAGCTACAAAGGGCCTAGTATTGCAGGCTGATAGCATTGTAAAAACTAGTACACGTTTTCATCGCTAAAACAATTTGTCGTTTTGCTGTAAGTCCATGCGTAATAGGCATCATTTTGTCAGATATGTCAGTATGTCACATGACTAAGATTTACTGTAGTAAGCAGTTAAGCAAGAGGGTCTACAGTGACGATATGTGGATATCGTTAGTGCAAGGGGTGCATAGGGAAGGAGGGGATAACTAAGGGGACGTGCTAGGATAGGATAAGAAGATATATATGTAATGAGATGATAGCTATTGTGTTGCATGGCATCCAAATGTTTTTTAACGTTTAGTTTATATGAAATGCAGGCTACTATTCGTCTATTGCCTAGAACTAGACTTTCGTAGATACTAATAATACTAAATATAATAGCATTTTCATATGGAAAATATAAGAACAAAATAAAATGTATTTTCATTTTTATTCTTTCACTATAAAAACATGCACTGTAACTTGAAACATAATTATTTATGAGATCACCACACGAAAGTTAGTCCACAATGGACTTCAGTTAAGTTTATGCGAAAATGTTGCAGTTATTATTAATGATTCAGTAATAGACCAGTTCGCGGTTAATTCTGACATTTTGAAAGGGGTGCAAACATGGCGCGAAATACGGTGTTTGTATGGGAATCCGATGCCAAATAATTTCCATAGCGAAAAAATTAACTCGTCATTTTTGACGAGTTAGCGAAAAAAAGTGGTTTGCAAAATTAACTCGTCATTTTTGACGAGTTAGCGAAAAAAGTGGTTTGCAAAATTAACTCGTCATTTTTGACGAGTTAGCGAAAAAAAGTGGTTTGCAAAATTAACTCGTCATTTTTGACGAGTTAGCGAAAAAAGTGGTTTGCAAAATTAACTAGTCATTTTTGACGAGTTAGCGAAAAAAGTGGTTTGCAAAATTAACTAGTCATTTTTGACGAGTTAGCGAAAAATGTGCTTCGCAAAATTAACTCGTCATTTTTGACGAGTTAGCGAAAATGACGAGTTAGAGAAAAATGTGGTTTGCAATTCTGATGGCCCTTACGAGCCACCGTAGATTTCGGACGGTATAAAACGCAGGTGTGCAGGTGTGCAGGTGTGCAGGTGTGCAGGTGAAAAGTTTCCAGGAATTTATATCAAGTTAGTTGTACACTTGTACACAACCTACTGGAGTCAGTAAACAAACAACACCAGTCTATCAACTGCCATGACGTCATCAGTCACGTGACCCGTGGGAAAATCGAGCATATCTCTTTAACAAAGCGGAATATCTGAACCAAACTTGTACACAGCAACCTACTAGAGTAAACAAACAACACCAGTCTATCATATGCCATGACGTCATCAGTCACGTGACCCGTGGAAAAATCGAGCATTTATCCTTAACAACACGGAATATCTGAACCAAACTTGTACACAGCAACCTACTAGAGTAAACAAACAACACCAGTCTATCATATGCCATGACGTCATCAGTCACGTGACCCGTGGGAAAATCGAGCATATCTCCTTAACAGACCGGTATCATTCAACCAAATTCGTAGACAGAAAGAAGGCCGAATGAAAGTAAAGTAAATCAGACTTGAGCCTGATTAATATTTGGCCAAAGCACCGAAAGGACAAGGCTGTTATCAACTTTATTTCATCAAAAGTTATATCAAATTCAGGAAGGGTCATTCCTTGCCTTATAATTCAAGTTGATTGAAAACCTTTAAATAAAACACCCCTTTCACTAAAATTATTGACAGAATCAAACGGCAAACAAAACATAATTCGTTTATTTTCTGTCATGAATGATTTTTAAACAAATTTGTGCGCTAAAATCAGTAAAGGTTGGTACACACCAGGCGTCACGATGCAGCGCCAATTCCCTTCGTGTGCTCTGTTCGGGATAACTGACCAGTTTGAATTCATGCGCCAGACGCGGGTGCCGAATTCTGACGCGGCATCAAGATTTTTAGACAGTGCACACGATCGAGGAAAATTGGCGCGGCGCTGCGTTGTGACCGTGCATTGAGACGCCTAGTGTGCACCGACCTTACAATTACGCTATTCCTTTATGTAAAACAACTGAACTGTAACGGGACTGTAACGATATATAGAAGCTTATGAACGTGTACATTTTGTTACTTTGATAGCTAGAGTGATTTTATTTAACCTGTGACTAAGAGAGTAATACACTCTACACTCTATTACTTTGGCCAGAGATCCTGAAAGCCCAATTAGCGCTAATCCTGGATTGAATTTAACTGATAATATTGGTTGACTTGATAACTTATCCTGAATTAGCGCATTTTGGGAACTAGGCCCTGTTCTCTACATCTTTTGTTATCTTTTGTTTGTTTGGGTCGAACAGATACTGACTTTTAGACTGTGTTGAGAGTTAAGTAAAATCTCTCTACTTTATAAAATATATCCGTAGTTATAATTTTTGATTCTCGAGTTAGTTGTAACTCTGAGCCTCTCAAAATGTTATCTAATTTGCACACTACAATACATGACAGAAAATAAACGAATTATGTTTTGTTTGCCGTTTGATTCTGTCAATAATTTTAGTGAAAGGGGTGTTTTATTTAAAGGTTTTCAATCAAATTATAAGGCAAGGAATGACCCTTCCTGAATTTGATATAACTTTTGATGAAATAAAGTTGATAACAGCCTTGTCCTTTCGGTGCTTTGGCCAAATATTAATCAGGCTCAAGTCTGATTTACTTTACTTTCATTCGGCCTTCTTTCTGTCTACGAATTTGGTTGAATGATACCGGTCTGTTAAGGAGATATGCTCGATTTTCCCACGGGTCACGTGACTGATGACGTCATGGCATATGATAGACTGGTGTTGTTTGTTTACTCTAGTAGGTTGCTGTGTACAAGTTTGGTTCAGATATTCCGCTTTGTTAAAGAGATATGCTCGATTTTCCCACGGGTCACGTGACTGATGACGTCATGGCATTTGATAGACTGGTGTTGTTTGTTTACTGACTCCAGTAGGTTGTGTACAAGTGTACAACTAACTTGATATAAATTCCTGGAAACTTTTCACCTGCACACCTGCACACCTGCACACCTGCACACCTGCACACCTGCACACCTGCACACCTGCACACCTGCACACCTGCACACCTGCACACCTGCACACCTGCGTTTTATACCGTCCGCCGTAGATTTAGACTTCAGAAATAATATCCAAAAGTATTTTAGTTATTCAGGGGTTACTTACCGAAATAGAAAAGCAGCAAGGATTAAATATTTCAAGGAACTGTTCAGAATAAACACCAACCTGTAGCACGACTGAAATAAGAACTTCGTGTGAAACATCCGATGGCGCCAGGGCGTCGCAGCTTCGATCTTTTCACTTGACAGCTAGTCATCAAACATTTCTCGGTGTCTGTGTTTTTTCATTAGGCACGACAATATTTTTCTTTACTCTATTACTTATTTGATTTTTTTTCTAGAAGTATCAATTTGAACTTTTTAGGCTAAGAACTTACCCTCGTTACGTTCTGCGAGTAAAGGCGACAATTACGATTATGCGTGAGGTCCGGTTCCAGAGTTCCCACTCTCCTGGTGAAATAAAATTTTCTGACTTTTCCCTGACCTTGAAATTTTTTTAGATTTCCCTGACTTTTCAAAGACAGTGGGAACCCTGACAGTATATTCCGGGCAAAAAGCCTTGAAAGTTCTAGGTAATATTGCATTTTACAGAAAAAAATGATAAAGAGAAGCCATTTGGTTCCATTATTATGAATTTTATGTATTTTAAAGCGGCATTCTAAAGTCGGTATTCCAAAGACGTTTGGTAAGCCTCGTTTCCATGCAGTCGAAAAGCCGATACTCAACTGCTCCAAATAAATCCCGTTTTTCGACATGTTGCCGTAATGAGATTCTTGGGGACTTTTGATATGTTATAAAGGAATAATGTCGGAGTCTAAAACCGTTGAGATTTCTTCTGTGGGAATTTGTTTCAGGTTGACCATATTTTTTCCGTAAAATGACTGGACTAATCGCCAAACTCAGTCTTTGTTTGTTTTGAATGTTCTCGTGTTATGACCGTTTTCATTGAAGTGCGACCCTGGAAGCTTCAAGTCGTGTGTCGAAAAGTCGACAAAAAGCCGACCGTCAATCAAACGCCGAGTTTCGTCTCAAACAAAGCTTTCAAGAGCGTACCGCGTAATCCCCGCCTAGACTAATTAAAATTTGAAGGTATTTGTTGGATTGACGGTCGGCTTAATGCTATTTTCCAGACGAGACTTGAAAACTTTCACAGTCCGGCGAACTTCATTGAAAACGGCTTGTGGGACGGGTGGCGCTTATTAGGTATGGTGGAAGTATGAGTATAGGTGTTGTTCGCTCCTTTTCGTGTCTGTTTGAGAGTTAGGGATAGGGTAGAGGTTAGCAACGTTGGGCAGGAAGAAGTGGTCACATTAAAGAATCCACAGTGAGGAATGGACCTTTTGCAGGAATGTAATCACGTGGTTGTACTGGATGGCAAAACAGTCTGACTTCATTTATTTAAATTGCATATGAGCCTTCGTGCAATTTTCATAGCTATGAACCTCAGGAAAGTTTTGAGTACCCCTGTGAAGAAATTTTTGGTTTACAGAGAATACTCTATCTTCTACGCTTGTTTGAAATCGTGGAAACGTGACCTTTCCTGACCCATGACCACGTAAGTAAAAGCCTGGGTCGATACCTCGGTAGACGTCATTTAATTAATTCAACTTTGCAACAATTTGAATAAAAACTTACAATTTTCACTAATATGACTTTTTCCTTTACTAACAGCTCATAAACTGTGTATATTATCTAAAAATCGATGTTGTTGTGATAGAAAGGTGCCATGGAGAATAATGCATTAATGAGGTGACGTCGACCCAGGCTTTGAAAATTACCCTATATCATTATGACGTCACGGCTTGTTTATGAGGGGGACAGAATCGACTTGAACAATAGAATTTTGAACTAAATCTGCTCTGCTGAGGAAAATTTAACTTCGAATTGTCTGGTTTCCAGATATCAGTTGTATCAATGTTTATCCCACAATATTTACCGTATTTGGTGGCTGTTACCGCTATTCTACGTTCTTCAAAATGCATTTGATAGCGATTTCCTTTGTGTTGTTGCTGTTTTGTCCCTGTTTTGTCCCCCTCCCACGACCGTGATCCTTAGCGTTTAAACAATAGATTGTTTTGATATGACGTCATAGTGATATAGGTCAATTGCAGGAAGGCTCATATGCACTTTAAATGAACTTGTACGAGATCGGTGATGCAGGTTGGCGCAGTGGTAAAACACCGCTGCGGTCCCGGGTTCGATTCCCGGGTCGGGCACCGTATGTGAGTTAGGTTTGTTCAACACGTTATCTCCCTTAGATTGACTAATATCATCAATTGTCAAAATGGCTAGAATTGATTGTAATCCTCTATTTAACCTCGAGGTTAAAACCAGTCAAGGATAAAGATAAACAATTGTCAAATTCCGAACGGCGGTAGACGCGCTTAGTGTAGTGGTCATGACGTCTGTACTACCAAGCACTACACGCAAACGGTTACGAGTTCGAGCCCGAGTAGGAACGCTCAAAAAAAAAATTTCTCTCGTTTACCTTTCTTGTTTACCTGTGAACCCTAGCTCTAGGTGAGTGAGAACCCGTCGTTTACCCGTGAACTCGTCCGATGGTTAGGGTTCGGTTTGTAGTTCGGGTTAGGGTTAGGGTTTGTCTTAGAATAATGATTATAATCAATTCTAGCCATTTTGACAATTGATGATATTAGTCAATCTAAGGGAGATGACGCGTTGGTTTGTTGTTGATTCCTTATTTGCATTCGAGGGTTTTTCTCCGGGTTCGCCGGTTTTCCTCCCTCCGTAAAAATCAACCGTGAGTCGAGTGTAGTGTGTCCAAAACAGTTAATGTAGTGGGGAGTGTATGAGGAGTAAAAGCAGACCCCCACCAGCTTTAAGCTGTAATACCCAGCCTGCTATACACGACTTTCATAATGGCCGCCTCCAGCCGCCTCCTAATTTGCATAATTTGGAAGATAAATATGTAGGGGAAAACCAATGTTACTACATGAACGATCACATTAAAACTAGTAATTGTTTTGAGTTTTAGAGGACTGTGGAAAATTACTGTTGAGCTATGAGCATTTGTAATGCAGAAAAATATGAAAGCGAGGCTATAAAGGCCTCCGTCGTTTTTCTCATACAAATCTCTCTAATTTCAACTGGCTGTAACTTCATTGCTTTATAAGCTACAGCACTCAACTTTCACAAGGTCACTAATGTCGACATACTCTTTCACATGGCAATGTTCATATTTTCTATATACACGTGGATAAACTACCGAAACGGGAAATCACATATGCAAATTAGGAGGCGGCCATTATGAAAGTCGTGTATAACAAATAAAATATTTATTTATTTTACTGATTTTATCGGTAGTGTTATTAGCAAAACGCGTTTGTAGATGCTATTTTTCAACTCCAATCGATTGTCGATCTTTCTAAAACAGCGTTAAGGTTTTGAAGTTTGTTTGCCGTGCATTTAAACCTTTTCCATGGGATCACAAGCGCAATTCGTTGGTCATTGAAGTGATGTATCAGCACGTGACTGTTTCCTGGAAAAGGGCTATTACTGTATTTGATCACTAGACTTCCAGTGTTTTCATATCTTACTATGTTATTTATTTTAAAAGTACAATGCACGTCATAGACTACTTCACGATCCATGAGGCTCACTGGATAATCAAAATCTGGATCTGGTCCAAATATTTTGTCCATTCTTTTTTCCTGAACAAGACCACACAGAAGTCAAGATACAAAATATTCTGTTGATAAAATGTCAAGACTGTAAGCATTCTATGAACGATTCAGTTTGGTGTTGAATTGCTCACGTATTTATTATCGAAAGCCGCGATCAAATTACAAGGAAACGCATAAGAAAAGTTAAACTTGATTGCAAGACTCTAAGATGTCTAATGCCCTCAAATTTAATCAACCAAATCCCTTACCAAGTCTAGTTTTGGCATGTCTAGTTTTGGCATGCTAAATGTTTCAGAAATATAATTTTGGGCAAAATATTTGACGAACTATTTCAGGCACGAATCAGTCAAGTGTTTTATCAATGTACTGGCTGGACAGAACAGGATACTATAAATCAGGAGTGTTCATGAGATTGATGCTTCGATACACTCCATATATACGCCGTTTTTATTTCCTTCTTTTCCTTAAAGTGCTTTAATATAAGCCCTTGCCAGAAATCGTTGTTTTGGTGCAGTAAAGAGTTTGAAGATCAAAAACGAGAGCTAGTGTTTTACCAGGGGATCCAAACACCGAGAAAGATGAAAGCATGTGGCCGCTTCGGCCGAGTGCTTTTATTCTTTCGAGGTGTTTGGATTCCCTGTTGAAACACGAAGCTCGAGTTTTTGATCTGACTTCTCAAGCGAAAACAATACCTGCATTCATATATCATTAGAAAGTATTGTTGCCTGGAATTTTATTGCATGCAATTATAGACTACAAGGGTTGTGATTGTTATTTTGTGACGGTCATTTCAACAAACGGCCTGATAGCGTAGTGGGCAAGACAGCGGACACTTAGTAGTCAAGAGCAGCCATGAGGATGATGGTTCGAGCCACACTCTGGACACCGATTTTTATTTCCGATTTTTATTTCCGTCTTCTTTAATACATGTACATGTATTAAAAGTCATACTTATGCTGTAATCCTTGTAGCTTAATTAGGTCCAACACATGCATGAATCTTGATACCCAATGAAACACTAGATGAACATCACTAGTGATACCCAATGAGAACACAGATGAACATCACTAACATCACTAGTGATGTTCATCTAGTGTTTCATTGGGTATCAAGATTCATGCCTGTGACCAAATGCAGCCCTCTGATTGACTAAAAAGCTCATGAATTATTAATGAGTTTGAGAAGTACTATGTCAAACACGAATTGGAGTCTTTCATCAGGGTTCCAAATATTGAGAAAACAAATTAAACAATTTTATTGTTTTCGAAATATTTGGAATCCCCTGATGAAAGACGAACAATGAGTGTTTGACATGTCTTCTCATGCGAATGCAAAACCGACAATTTACATACGCTTCTTTTCAAACTTCATTAGAAAGTATTGTTTACCGTTTGACTGTTGTATCTAATTATTCAATAGATGGCTTATTATTCTTTTTTGATGGCAGTGACTTCAACTAGCGTACTAGTAGTGTAGTGGACAAGAGTTAGTACAAGCAGTCGGAAGGGTGGAGGTTCGAACTCCAGTGGAGGAAGTCTTTTTATTTCTATGTCATTCTTTATTTCTTTACTTCCTCGCTCCTTACTTGTAGTTTATCAGTATGCAATTAGTTAGTGGTTCATGAATATGATGATTAAGAAATATTGATCACTAGGGTTGGAGATCTGATCAAACACTAGTGCATTTGGAACTGGTGTTTCATTGGATGTCAAGATGCATCCACCTGACAAAGCTTCGAACAAGGGTTTCACCGGGTATCAAGACCCATGCATGTGACCAAATAGTTCCTCCATTGGATGACTATCTCATGAATTATTAATGAGTTTGAGAAACTTGTTCTCATGTTCTCATGTTCTCTTGTTCTCATGCATGTGACCAAATGGTCACATGCATGGGTCTTGAAACCCGGTCAGCTTCGTCTTGAATCTAGACATGCACAACACCATGACATAGCCCCTTTAACGAGCCGGTCCGTTCCCCTTGCAGACGTTCTACGATTCGACAACACCTACAGCTGGACGAGGAACAAGAGGATTTTATTCTACGTCGAGGTTCTGGCACCTACGGATGCGACTTGTGAATCTAATGGCGACACAAAGGACAAGGCCCTGCGTAACGGGGTAACTGTACAAGTCAAACAGGGATGACCAGTTTTTAAGCCTAGTTTTCACTAGCGATATAAGCACAAGCAATAGACCCTTTGCACACGACGTCATAGCCGCCATGCTGGTATACAGGTAACAATAGATTCCTCGTTAGCTTCTTTTGTTTTGTACACCAACATGGCCGCCATGCCCTTTGTCATTTGAATCTCTGGGGATTGAGTGCAAACCATCTATATACGCAGACGCAGTGCCGTATTTGTTCTACTTGCAGGTGTGAGATAAGAACAAGCGTAACATTACTGCGTATTTTGCTTGTGTTTATGTCGCTAGTGGAACCAGCCTTTAATATTTTAATAATTAGAAAGCCAACATGTAATTACCGTTTAGACAATGACAAATGAATTTTCGGAAAGCAGCGAATTTACCCCTCGGAAAGCCTGGTTTTATCTTAATTTTTTTTACTTTTCGTGTAGACCACGAAGAATGCTACTACAAAAGGATAGTAGCATTTCGTTCTGCCATGTATGAAAGTTTACAAACAAAAAAAAAGAAACTAAAGCCGATGATACACGATTCAAAGATGTTGCCAACAAATATTGAACCGTGTATCATCGACTTAAATGGTCACTCGCGCCTCTCAGATTGCTAATATTTCTTATTAGTATATACCACACCAGTGAATATCACTTTTCGCGCGCTCTGATTGGCTACTCAAACAGTGAATATGATTTCATATTCACCTCCGAGCAAAGCAGCGATCATCTCGCGCGAGTTTTTGTCCATTTGACAAAAAATAAAATAACTATTTGGTGCTGGCTATTCACCTGGAGTATGGTATATACTAAAACAATTATTCACCTCCAGTTCGGTGAATAATTGTTAAATATCCGTTATCATTTTACAGAGCATGCGCAGTAAGAAACAAAGAGCTTTGTATCGCAATTGATCTTATGGCCCCTACAAATACAAGTGGGGATTTTTTATTGAACGGTTCATTAAAGTACTCTTTTTAGGTTTTTGTATCGTCTTGACACATGCGCAGTGACGGTCTACTGGAGTACATGTATGCGGCCATATTGGCTAGAAACAATAGATTTTCCACGTGTTGCCTCGAACTGAGCCGTTTCAGAATGAGTTAGTAGAGAGGGCTAAATAATGTTTGTTTTTTATTGTCCTTGGACTCAACATGGCCGCCGTGTGATATTAGTCAGGAGGTAATGACCTCCTGTCGTAGTGCTAATTTCAGTCGTTTACTCCTCCAGACGGTTGAAAATTGGAACATGCTTAGTCTAATTCCTAATCCTGACCTGGCCCAGTCTCTCTCGACCGCTCCGTAGACTGGAAGGTCGCGAGTCCAGTAGATATTGTATGCGCATGCTCAAAACTGTCCAATCAGGAAGAAGGTCAAATTCGCGGGGTTTACCAAATATTTTTCTTTCTTTCAAGATTTAAAACGACCGATTCATAGTGCAGAATTTGTCGCAACATATATCCCTACCGCAACACAAACAATTTCTTGCTTTAGATTCTTTATTGCTTCTCATACGGCTGTACCATGCACTAAATCCTTCAGGTGAGAGCATTGTATTTACAATAGCTACATGTAGAAGGTTCAAGTCCACGCATTTCGTTTTCACTGAGATCAGTCAGCTTCATTGCTGTTACCCCGTGCTCCTTTAGTTCAGACATTTGATCATCCACCAGAGATACGAGTGGAGAAATCAAAATTATAATCGACAAGTCTGTTGTGGTGAGGATCTTAAAGAATCACATACGAAAGGAAATAAAGTACAAAGATCGACTAGCCAAACCCAGAGCTGAAGTTGACGAAGACATATTCCTTTGCATATATTAAATAATGCTTCTAGTTGTTCAAGTTTTGGTACAAATTTATAATTGCACACTTTTAAGGCATGTTTGACGCCAAAATTGAACACACAACGTTGATACAATTCAGTTAACTCCACTCGCAATCCGGGTATGAGCTATGTAGGAGCTATGTAGCCAGGCCACATCGTATTTTACGGTGTGGCCTGGTTACATTTCTGACATGCGCGTGCAGTGTCTACTGGTCTCCCTTTCCTGCCCTTCCAGTATACCAGGCGTCGAAAGAGAGGCCAGGTCAGGACCATCATGCAATTCCATGACTAAAAAAGCTGTCTCAAAATTGTTGTGTTTGTTATAAATACACTACTATACTAGCCTGCAAGTAGAGTATTTTCGTCTGTTATTGGCATTTTCCCTGGGGCTTTTCGCTGTCGTTGTGACAACGAAAGCCACACAGTAAAATGCCACAGGGAAAAGGCCGAGAAAAGACAAAAATCTGCTATCAGAATATTTACACAGCCAGAATATCCTCTCACCTTATTTATTTAACTTAAGTACCGATTACAGTTAACTTATAAATACTTTTTAACAGTTTATTTTACACCACAATGGTAAAAGCGTATTCTTATTTATTTAATCAGTTTATTAATTAATTAATTAATTAATTAATGATATATTAATTAAGTAGCCATTACAGTTAACTTATAAATACTTTTTAACAGTTTATTTTACACCACAATGGTAAAAGCGTATCCTTATTTATTTAATCAGTTTATTAATTAATTAATTAATTAATTAATGATATATTAATTAAGTAGCCATTACAGTTAACTTATAAATACTTTTTAACAGTTTATTTTACACCACAATGGTAAAAGCGTATCCTTATTTATTTAATCAGTTTATTAATTAATTAATTAATTAATTAATGACATATTAATTAAGTAGCCATTACAGTTAATTTATACATACTTTTCAACAGTTTATTTTACACCACAATTGTAAAAAATACGAAGGAATGTGTACCAACACTTCTCAGCCCATAACGGACTACTTACGTTCAGTGAAATAAATAAATCAGTTATCTCCTTGATAATGTGTCATTCTTGTTATTATGTTAATAATATCGATACAAAAATACTCAATTGTGATTGGCTGAGCATAGACGTGTTAATCACTAACAGCAGTGCAAATAAATAAATCAGTTATCTCCTTGATAATGTGTCATTCTTGTTATTATGCTAATAATATAGATCCAAAAATACTCAATTGTGATTGGCTGAGCATAGACGTGTTAATCACTAGCAGCAGTGCAAATAAATAAATCAGTTATCTCCTTGATAATGTGTCATTCTTGTTATTATGCTAATAATATAGATCCAAAAATACTCAATTGTGATTGGCTGAGCATAGACGTGTTAATCACTAGCAGCAGTGCAAATAAATAAATCAGTTATCTCCTTGATAATGTGTCATTCTTGTTATTATGCTAATAATATAGATACAAAAATACTCTATTGTGATTGGCTGAGCATAAACATGTTAATCACCAGCAGCAGTGCAAATAAATAAATCAGTGATCTCCTTGATAATGTGTCATTCTTGTTATTATGTTAATAATATAGATACAAAAATACTCTATTGTGATTGGCCGAGCATAGACGTGTTAATCACTAGCAGCAGTGCAAACAGTTAATTCGATGCAAAACTAGTTAATTCAGTTCTCCTTCTCATTTTTGCATCTATATTATTAACCGGTAATCATTAGTGTGCAACGTTCAATTAACGATTAAAAGTGCTCGTGATGTTTGAAAATTCCACAAATAACACTCGTCCTGCTGACTCTTGTTATTTTGTTAGTATTTTCAAACATCACTCACACTATTAATCGTTAATTGAGCTTGCACACTAATGATTACCAATACTAATCGAGCGACAGTTTGAACTTTCGATATAAGTTTGTTCTCCATAGTTTAATGCTCGAGGCGGCGTTACAAATGGCGTGCAGAGCAAGGTCGGAATCGTGATCTTCTCTTACCCGTAGTTATCAGTAGTTATTGAGTGCTCGGCACCTATTAGCCATTTTGTAAACAAAAACAGGAGTGGGACCGAGTATTTAAATTTATCCGAATTGAAAAAATTAACCCCACCACAAAAAAGATAACGTTAAGTCTGTTGACTGAGTTTGTGGACGTTTGGGTCAATATTAACAAGGTGGTGAGCTCAGTTAAACATCCTCAAACAGTCTGAACAGTCCGTAAACATTCTAACTTTTGAATTCCCAGTCTTGTCAGTTCGAAATGGCTGTCGAGCATTTTCATCCGTGGGCATGTGCTCTAGAGCGGTGTCAGATTTAGTGTTTTAAAACCAAAGTAAACACAGCCCATCACGCGAACGAGTAAACCGTGAATAGCAAAGTATATGCACTCTGGAGTAGCCAATCAGAGCCCGCGAAAAGGACTTCACTTGTGTACATGAGTAGCCAATCAGAGCGCGCGAAAAGTAGTAGTCACTTCTGATATACACCAATTTCAAAAAGGTTGCACGACAAATGGTAAACCGGACAAGTGACATTCCAAACCGAAATGGGTTGTGGTTAACAGTATAATTTGAAGAAAATTAACAAATTGAAGTTAGTTTTTTATGTGTCTGTCCTAATATTAACAATGATTTTCGTCATAACATGGTCAAAATAGCTGTGGATCCTCGAGGCGTCTTTGCCGAGTGGATCCACAGCTAATTTGGCCATGTTATGACGAAAATCATTGTTAATATTAGGACAGACACATAAAAAACTAACTTCAATTTGTTTTTTACAACAACAAAACACGTGATGAAATGCTTTTAAAATCCTCATTTTCTTGATTTTTGGAACAGATGTGTACACAACCTAAATTCACAAATCTCTGCAAAGCCCGCTTCGAGTTCGAAAGCCGGCCGCGCGTCTGTTAAAATATTGCATATGAAAATTAGCCAATTAGATTGCGAGAAAATTGGCGGTTGTTGTAAAAAAATGAATTGACCAGATTTTCAGCTACAACAATCCATTTCTGTCTGGGAATGTGGTTTATCGTAGCCTGCTTTCAGGCGGTAGATGGCGTTTTTTTTCGCGAGGCAAACGGTCATCGAAGCGGCCACCATATTGGCCGAGCGTGATTGAGACCTGGCTAGGTTTATCCGGGACAACCTTTTTGCAATTGCTGATTCACAATCAATCCCCAGAGATTCAGATACAAAGTTGGTTGATTCAAACAAAGAAATATTTTGGTTTCATGGGTGATCGAATCTTTTGTTAACCGCAACCAAGATGGCGGCGATGACGTCACTAATAACGGATACCGCAGACAATAGCGATCTATATCACTCCATATGCCATTCCCCTCAATTAGGTTTGACGGGCACTCGGTCTTACCGCGGACTTTGTACTTGGAGAAGCTAAAGTTAGAAGTGTACCAAGTATGATTGGAATATCTCGTAATATGATTGGAGAATCCTGTCACCTGTTACTTTCGCCTGTTAATTGTGAATACAGTCGAACACGACGGCCACCGTGGAGACAAAATTTTGTTGCCGTTGTGGAGAGGTAGGGGTGTAATTTGACACCACATGTTAATGTACTGTATTGTTTTGTTATGAATTGTAAAAGCAACATTATTATAAGCACTGTTTATATTACATTTTTTAATGGGAACTTGAACCTTGATCAATGCGTGGCTAAAAATTAAACTCCCTCAATAAAGTACAGTATGGAATTTCAACTACAGTATTCATTCGTTGAGTGGCCGTTGTGTAGAGGTTATTTTAAGTGCATTTTGGGTTTGGGAAAACGTAGTGCTGGCCGTTGCCGTTGTGTAGAGGTGGCCGTTGCGGGGAGGTTTCAGTAACAGTATATGTATGGACTGGTGGCCCGGACAAAATTTCGTGGCCGTTGCGTAGAGGTGGCCGTTAGTGGAGGTTCGACTGTATATGGTGAAGAGCGACAATTTTGAATGTATCTAAATATTCAAAAATCTAAACGAAAACTTTGGCCTCGTTCGCGAGTATGCTGTAGGAAAACACCATGTGCAATTTCATTTCGTTTCATGAATACGCCATTGTACACTGAGGTTGGGAATCTAGTTGGTTGAAATCTTGAAAACCCTCCCAGCCTTTCTCCTCCGAGCTTTCTTTTTTCGTATATTGCACTGACATGTTTTAAAATAGCCTGCTTGCAGGCTCTGGTTGATTTGGAGTTCCTGTGGTGGGAGAGAGGAGGGAGAAGGGGGAGAAGAGAAAGGAGAGCCTGCGACAAGACCCTGTGTTTTTTAATAGTTCTCCAATCTGATTAATTGGTTGAATCAAGAATGAGAACGCGCACTTTGTTCGAATATGGCGTGCGCGATCTAAAATTGATAAATTTTCACTGTTCTCACCCAAATCGAAGTCATTTTTCTGCAGTTCTCTCTCTTTTTCTCATGGGGGCTTCTTACGCCAAGCTTTTCACGCCTAAAGGCTCGTTGTATAGGCCAAATAATACAAATTCCTCGTGAAATATTCGCCCGTATTCCATAGAAGATCATGAACTGATATAGCCTTCGCTTTTCCCCTCTCCCTTCCCCTTTGAGCCGCTACGCAGGCTAGAACTGATACGGAAGTAAATATGAAATGCCGAAGTAGTAAAATATGAGCTAGCTTGTTGATGTTTTTTCCTCCCGAATAAAGTCCTGGAGAGACTTGAGTCACTGGACTAATAATTGTTTTCTGTATTGTGTACGCGGTTATTTAAAAATTTATTCAATACTGGTATTTCCAGTTTTTCTTATCAACACACTTCTGGTATATATATTACATTATTTACAAGTATCTGTATGTTTTTATTCTAAATTACAGTACATGTGTCCTGCTCTTCCTGATCTTTGGGGAGCCGGGGTGTCGCAGTGGTTAATCGCTTCGCCTCTCACCTCTGTGGCCCAGGTTCGATTCCCGAATGCGGTGCCACATGTGAGTTGAGTTTGTTGGTATCTCGCCCTTGCCGGCTCCGAGGGTTTTTCTCCGGGTTCTCCGGTTTTCCTTCCTCCGCAAAAACCAACACGCTAAATTCCAATTCGATCTGTGAATTTTTCGGGCCCTGGCTTTGATCAGCCTGGAGTTCGTCGGAATACTTAAATATAAACCTCTGGCTTGGGAGACCTGATAACGGCTTCCTGTATCTTCGACGTAAAATAAACCATTTATTTTATTATTTATTTATTTATTCGTGCATCGATGTTTTTACGACATACACCGGCTTCCTGTTTGATATTTCTATAGCTGCTAAATCAATCCTTCACTTTCCCATCATAGTAAGATTAAGCCATAAAGTTTTCAGTGCAATTCTTGGCCTTAATGTCAGTCTGCGCCAGTATATCCACAAGCCGCCCATGTTCTGACTATGCATATCAAAGCAGTGAATTACAAGGTTTGTATGGGAGTTCTTCCGATAACTCGGAATAATAATGAACGTAACTTTAGTTACAGATCTTCTGTAATACAAGGTAAAGTAAAGGAAGAAGGCTTACTTGAAGTTGTTTTGTCGTCCTATTTGTGTTCAGGTCGCTAGAACGGTGTTTTATGGAGGTTTTAAGTCAATTAAGCGCTTCACCCCTCTAACCAGAGGGGAAGGTGCTGCCTTTGTGAAAACAACTGCAAACGGTTAGACCTTCGCGTCAGAACTTGGGCGGCCTGTGGTATATCTTTCTTGTATTGAGAATAATAATGCTTCACGTTTAGTCCATAACAAACAGGGGTTGTCTGTAGGCTGTCATCAGAACCCAACGTTCAGTGACCTGCAGGGATGTTCGCTTCAAAAAACATACTTTGAATCGCTTTGCGAAAATCATCGATAAAAATATAGTAAATACATAGGCTCAGCGCAGAGTTCAAGTACAAGAAATAGTACAGTGCAAAGAAAATGTTTTTTTTCTACAGGTAAAGACATTCGGATTATTGTAATAAATCAATACCGATATATGGCAAGGTGTCGTCAGGAGGATCAAAGCGCCGACAGAGCAGAGAACCATTCTCACTGCGTTTCTTATTCGACGCGCTCGAATGTTTCTATGCGCTTCAGGTAAATGAGCAAATGTCTGCGAGTTGCGAAGATTTCGAAGAATCAGAAAACCTAAGACAGACACTGTAATGTAAACAACTTGGAGCAAGATTTTAATGTAGGTTGATGAAAACAAGACAAACACACCCAGGCCCGTAGCTAGCTAGAGCCAAATGAGGCAGTTGCACCAGTGGGCGGAATAAAAGATGCCTCATTAGCTACTTTTGTTTTACCAATAACATGGCTGCTACGCTTTGTGGCTACCTAGCTCGATTAGCCCTAGCTAGGTTATTATAGGTATAGCCTTCACCATATCTCATGTATAATTTGTCTATTTTTTCCTCTACTTGTGGTTTTTATATTCGGTGTAAATAAAAAATGTTGTTGTCGTTGTTATTGTTGTGATTTTATGCCATTAGGAATGATTGCAACTCAAGAATAGCAAGAACCGTTCTAAAAATAACCTAACTTGTGAAAACGCTGTGACATAGTATACGGGATGGACTCTGCTGGTTATGGACTCATGTTGTTTCAATTTGAGACTTTGCACTGAAAACGATGCAGTTTACTGTATTTCAATATGACTTCCTTTAATACACCCTTTCAGCTTGCCTGTTTGTTGCCCCATTTCAGACCACGTGATAGTTCTCCAGAGGATTCAGTGCTTTGTTTTCCAATTATAGAAATTGGTCCATTTCCTCTTCGGATACAGAAAAATAAAAAAGCATTATTCAAGGAAAGTCACGTGGTCTGAAATGGGATAACAAAGGGTCTATTGTACACCGAAACGCGGACTCAGAACCTTTAGGCCAGCGGACTGACTCCCAGCGTAATAAACCTAGTTTTCATGTTCATACTTCCAGTGCTCTGATCGCGTCGCTAGTCGCTTGATCCGAATCACATTTCCTAGTACGACTATCAAGATATCACTGACAGCCATGTTCACGATGAAGTAGTTCATTAAGTTCTTTTGCATGCTCGTGTACTTCTACAAGGGGTAGAGTAAGGAGCTAGTTAAGTGACAATCGTCAGTAGCTACTACGATAACGTGAGCTGCCTGAGCTGCTATCCGAGTGCTATCCATGAAGTCTGGTCATCTTCACAGCCATCTCGATATGTTTTATTGTCAGTGAAAAAAGTGTCGTTAGGTATGCCTGCCCCAAAAGTAAATTAAAACAATTGATCTCTGAATTCTCTTTTCTGTAATTCGTGATCAGGCTCCGTTTGTACCTAAGACATCAAAATACACACTGAGCAGCTGATAGAATAACAAACTAGAAACTGAGCTGTTGCTGAATAACTTAAAGGAGTTTTATTTAATTGACATATTGGCGCTATCGCCAGTGTCTGTCAAAGTGAAACTCCATTACTTTCTCCATTTTATACGAAGTAGAGTTGAACCAATAATTAACATCCACAGACCAGCTGGTGATAGTATGCCACTCCAGTTATACTATATTTAACGCCAAGGCATTACATTCTACCTTGAGTAGAATAACACCCAGCAGACCATACTCTAGGTGGTGATAGTATGCCACTTCAATCAACTTTGCGCAAAAATAAAAACGTATTTAACGCCAAGGCATCCTCTAACCTAGCCTGCGAACAGTATCCCCCTCTTGATAGGAGACAGGCAATTTCAGAGGGGGATGCTGTTCGCAGGCTACCTCTGGAGGGGGAGAGTGGGGGGGGGGGGGGTGGAGTCGTACTCGGAAGATTTTTGGATAGGGGTGTGCCGCGGAGACCTCAAAACCTTGACTTAAGGGAAAACACAATCAATGTTGTGAATAGAAAATTTAATTTACAGAAACCGAAATATCAAGACGAAAATGTAGTTTTTAATTTACTAATAGATCCGCCTTTAATATTACAAAAAGAAGTTTGTAAATATATACATGACTGCTTCAAAAAACGCAAAAATAATAGTTAAAATAACTACATATAACACATATACTCCTATACCTGTATCTTACCTTACGTTTGTTAGCTTCCTCAGCAGGTCTGAGACCTATGTACAATTTTGTATATGGTGCCAATAAACACATCTATCTATCTATCTATCCCAGACCTAAAAATGCCGTTTACCATACCCTATCCCAGACTTGAAGCAAAAACAAACTATACCATATCCCAGACCCACACCGCGGCAAAACGGTATGCTCCGCTGGCCAAAAGAACGAAGGCTCTGCTATCAAATACGAATTACCGAGGGTTTCAACTTTTTTAGTAAATAATTATATAACTTAGTAAACTCACAGTGAATTACAAATTAAGAAAACTTCAACCTGTTAAAGTCTTAAGCTTAGCTTTTAAGTAGTTTTCTTATTTTTTGACAAAACAGTTCACAAATGGTACTTTTAAGCAGAAATTTTAAAATCACGGGTATGTGCCTGTTGTTTCATTTTAGTTTTCGCGGGAAACTGGGGGCGGCCGCGCGCCGACAAGAAATAGCAAATACGCATGCGCGTAACGTTTTGCCGCGGTGTGTCCCAGACCCAAACCATAGATTCATACTCGTGGGCTCCTGTAATTGGTCAAAAGAGCTATTAATAAATAATTGCAATCATTAAAATTGGATGTTTCAACCAGTTATTTAAAGGTTAATATTACCATATTTTTTGGGTTGTATTTTGACCATTTATAATTGGCTATTATAACCATTAATAAATGGTTGCAACCATTAAAATTGGTTGTTTCAACCAGTTGGTTTTTACAGTGGAGTAGTCACTTCTGTGGTATACTCCTAATTCAAAAAAGGTTGTTCAGGACAAAAGACAAGCGACATTCCAAACCGAAATGGATTGTGGTTAACAGTGTCATTTGAAAATCCCCTTCTCCCCCCCCCCCAAAAAAAAAAACCCAAACAAACAACACAACAAAACAACACGAATTTACCAGACTTTCAGCTACAACCACAATCCATTTCGGTGTGGGAATGTGATTTGCCATTATTACACTAATAGCAGATACCGCAGGCAATAGCGATCCATATCACTCCGTATATCAGCGAAAATTTCGAAATTCATATTAGTTTGTTATACAACTCGCCTAAAGGCTTCTTGTATAGGCCAAATAATACGAATTTCTCGTAAAATATTCGCCCGTATTTCCATAGAAAATGAAATAACCAGTAAATATAAAATGCCGAAGAAGTAAAACATGAGACAGCTGGCTTGTTGACGTCTTTTCCTCCCGAATAAAGTGCTGGAGAGACTTGAGTCACTGGCCATGAAATTATCGTTGTCTGTTTTTATTATGTACGCGGTTATTTTATATAATTAAGTCAGTTTTATTCAACACAAGTATATTCAGTTTTTCTTATCAACACACTTCTGGTATATTACATTATAATAATAATATGTAGAATTTATATAGCGCCATTCTTAATCATTAATTGTCCAATGGCGCTTTACAATAATAATTATATGAAAAGTTAATCAGTCTAAAAGTTAATCAGTCTAAAAATTCCTAAAAATGCGGAGATAATGATAACTTATTAAAAACGGCTATATTAAGAATAAAAGGAATTATAAACCTATATGAATACAGATTATAGGCTTGTTTAAAAAGAAAGTCTTCAGCTGACTTTTAGAAATATTTACAGACGAGCTTTGTCTAATGTCCCGAGTGGCAGTTCATTCCAAAGTTTTCGAGCAGCAACAGAAAAAGCCCTCACCATAGGTTTTGAGATTGGCTGTAGGTGCACATAACAAGCCTTTAGCATGAGAGGAGCGTAAACGACGCGATGGAACGTATTTTACAAGCATTTCACTAATATACAACGGTGAAAGATTATTAAGAGCATTATAAGTAATGAGTAAGATCTTAAAAACAATACGATAAGCCAATGAAGGCCGATAAGTACAGGCGTGATATGCTCATGTTTCTCAGTTAGTGGAGGTAATGAGTCTTGTAGTGGCGTTTTGTACATGCTGTAGTTTTTGTATAAGATGTTGCGGAATTCCGTTAAGTAATGAGTTACAGTTATCTAGCCTAGATGTTATAAAGGCGTGGATAATAACTTCAGATGCTGGCTTTAATAGTGAGATATTTCCTAATACGACCAATGATAAAAAGCCTATTTACAGAATTTACGATTTACCTGGGAATTAAGAGCTGAACTGAAGTCATTATCAAATATTATGGGGCAGCATCATTTATTGCATAATGATGCTTTTGGCGTTTTCAGTGCCCTCACCTTTACTGGGCTACATTATGTAATCAATAATTCTTAAGTGAAATCTGATATCTATCCTGTGCTCATAGCCATATTAGTCCAACACTGGTGTAATACATGTTCATTGCCCAGTAAACCGAGCGCAGGCAAATCAGCACTTGGAGTAGCTATATAGTGGGTAAAGGAGGGAAGACGAGGTCATCTAGAGAAGTTCTTGGGCGGTGCTAAGCTCCAATCAATAAAAGTCCACTCTTGTCTGCAGTTCTTTAACATCAATGAGTCGATGAGTAGTATAGTCGGAGTCAGTTAAATACCACTTTTTCTTGTACAAGAAAACTCAAAAGGTTGTGAATGTTATGGACGCCTTGTTTTCTTGCACAAGGGGCGTCATAAAGCGAATTCAGAAATCCACTTCATGACGCCCCTTATGCAAGAAAAAAGGCGTCCATAACATTCACAACCTTTTGAGTTTATCTTGCACAAGAAAAAGTTGTATTTAACTGACTCCGACTATACTACTAGGGGTAACTAAGGGTCATTCAAAGTGTCACTAGACATTCTTGTACGTAAAATCCAACTTGATAATCCTATTAGAGATATGATTACATATAGTTATATCGACATCGATTGCTTGTACGTAAAATCCAACTTGATAATCCTATTAGAGATATAATTACATATAGTTATATCGCCGCAACATCCTTACACATAAAATCCAAATTCGAGTACCTGTTAAAGCTATCCTAACACATAGTTATATCGAAGGGAGAATGGTGAGACCACGTAGTGAACCACTTCCACGGAGTCTAGCTCGAGAGGCAGGTGCTATTCTAGAGGAGAGAGATGGAATGCTCGAGGGAGTGGAGATAGGTCGCCGTACTATCCGATGGCGCTTCTTCCAAGGTGTGGCAGGAGACTTGACTCCTAGGATCATGGAAAAGTTAGTTGCAAAGGTAACCACCAGCTTTTACCTGCGATACAGCTACACCTATCGCATTCGAAATGTCAATGACGGACGCGTGATTCTATTCTCCAAGACTGTCCCAGGCTCTCCATGGGTGAACATCCTAGAAGATGCAGAAGAGTGGATCAATAGCAAGGAGACAGCTCGATTGAATCCCGACAACATCACTCGACCAAATACCCAATGGGCCTTCGTTCGTTGGATCTACGTAGATGTCAAAGTCGTGATCGATCGTCAGCTTTTGTTGGGAACAGGTCCACTGCCCCAATGGCTTCGCCTTAAGAAAGGAATGCTTGCCCTTGATCAATATGGCGACAACCTATGTCTTTGGCGCTGCCTTGCCATGCATGAAGGAGCAAGAGTAGATAGGTGTTGCGTCAAAGCTCGAAAACTTGCCCAGAACTTCTATCGCCTGACAGCGCTCACACAAGACGTTCCCAGAACTTCCTTAGACCAGCTGGAGGAAGTCGAGTTGCACTTTAGAATCGGCATTCGGGTGTATGAACCCACGGAGGATGGCGCTTGGCATCTGACGCGACATGCAGCTCACTACAAGCATACGATGACGATTGGGATATACGAAGGACATGCCTTCTACATCAAGAACATCGACAAGATAGGGAGTGTCTACGTATGCAACGATTGTAAGCAACGGTTCACAAAAGCCTCGAACCTTCACCGCCATGCAGATCGTTGCAGGCGTGGCGAAACGAAGATTGTTTGCCCCGGAAAAGTAATTACAGTACCCCAGTCGGCATACGAAAAAGCCTTCTGGCCAGAGAGCACAGCCAGCAAAGTCGCTCTATGCTGGTTGGAACGCGAAACCAAAAGGATTGGACAACACATTCATCATGCAGCTTGTGGGCATGGTGGAGAGCATTGGATAGAAGGAGCGCCGGTCGACGGCTACGAACCTATTTCGAAAACCATCTTTCAATTTCATGGATGCTATTTCCATGGCTGCCCGAAATGTTTTCCTAGGGAAAGGAGGCTCTATCTCAAGACCTGTGAAAGAACGGCAAAGCTACAAGGAGCTGGTTATACAGTAGTGGAAGCTTGGGGCTGCTCCACAAAGAAGAAAAACAAACCGGTCCCCACACCAACACAAACTGTCTACCCACACTTCATAGTTTACGATTTCGAAGCCTATCTCGACACGACAAAAGGAAGACAACCAACGGACCACCTGACTATCGAAAACGTTCACGTTCCCATATCAGTATCAATTGCCGACACATACAATCGAAAGTCAACCCACATCTGTCGACGCAATCCAAAAGAACTCATCGAAGCCTTTGTCGAAGAACTCCAGCTAAGAGCGAAAGCGATCCAAGAAGTCATTGCAGAACAGTTCTGCCCCAAGACACCTGAATTCTCTTTTGACACCCTACCAAAGAAACAACAAGCGAAGATCGACGAATGGATCCGCCAAGTTCCAGTAGTGGGATTCAACTCTGGCAGGTACGATCTCAATCTGATCAGGGAGCACTTCGTAGGAATCATTGCTGACACCTGTTCAAAGATCCTGGTAGCAAAGAAAGCCAATTCCACTATGTTCCTATTGACCCCAGATTTCCGTTTCCTTGATGTGATCAACTACCTTGGACCTGGAACTTCTTATGAACGTTGGGTCGCTGCCTATGGCTGTGAGTTGCAAAAGAGTTTCTTCCCATATGAGTGGTTCGATTCTCCAGACAAGTTGGATCACATTGGATTACCAGACTATCCAGAGTGGGGTTCGAAGTTGAAAAGAGAACATCTACTATCTATGTCAGAGTTCGAAGACTGTGAGTGCACCTTTCTCGACAAAGGAATGGAAACCTTTGCAGACTGGCTAAGATACTACAACAACCTAGATGTAGTTCCATTCCTAGAGGCACTCGAAAAGATGCGAGATTTCTATCACGAGAAAGGAGTAGACATGCTGAAAGATGCAGTGTCCATTCCAGGAGTCTCACTACAGTTCCTGCTTCGAGGTAGTGTAGAAAGGGGAGCTGAGATGTACGCTCCAAGTAAGGAAGCCTACCGCATGCTGAAAGACGCTGTCGTGGGAGGTCCAAGCATAGTGTTCACCAGACTCCACGAAGCGGGAAAAACTAAGATTCGTAGTCACCAAGGTGGAACTAAGACTTGTCGTAAGATTCTTGGATACGATGCCAACGCCCTATATCTTTCTACCATGGAATTCGAAATGCCTTGTGGAAAAGAAAAGGTTGTGCACTACGACGATCCAGGTCCAGCCACCGAAGGATTCATTGAATGTCTACTTGGTGGAACGTGGTTTGGATATGCAGAAGTAGACATCGAGATACCAAAGAAATTGTGGAAGGAATTTGAGGAGATGCCCCCCTTCTTCTACAACAAGAAAATCCCCAAAGAAGCAATCCCTCCAGAAATGATAGCCTACCTTGAGAAGACTGGTAGAAAGCTCAGCGAGGAAAAGAAGTTAGTTGGAAGTCTCTCTGGAAAGAAGTTGCTACTCTATGCTCCTCTTCTACTTTGGTATGTAGATCACGGCGCAGTGATCACTGCTGTCTACCGCACGATAGATTACGAACCCAAAGAAATCTTCGGATGGTTCGTGGACCAAGTTACTGAGGCGCGACGCCTGGGAGATGAAGACAAAGGTGAGGCTTTGCTGGCAGATGTGTTCAAGCTACTAGGAAACAGCGCCTATGGAAAGTTGCTCGAAGACTTGGGACGCCAAACAAAGGTCACCTATACAAAAGATGAGAAGGTTGTGGACAAGGCATTGCGAAGTGTTTGGTTCGAAGACCTGGAAGAGATTGGTGATGCATATGAACTAGAGAGTAGGAAAGACCAGATCCGAATCAAACGGCCTTTCCAAGTAGGTATCGCTGTGTACCAGCTCGCAAAGCTGCGTATGCTTGAGTTCTACTATGACTTCATCGACAAGTACATTGATCGCAATGATTTCGAATATATACAGATGGACACAGACAGTGCCTACATTGCCATCTCAGGAAATAGCCTCGATGAGGTTGTAAGACCGGAACTGCGAGAAGATTTCGAAGCCGAAAGGAATGAATGGCTAGCTTGGGACGAATGGAGCAGTCGTACACCAGGACTCTTCAAACTCGAATTCGAAGGACATCGCGCCATTGCCCTATGCTCGAAAGCCTACTACGTCGATACAGGTGGCAGCAAGAAGTATTCCGCTAAAGGTATGTCTAGACGGCACAACGACATTTCGTGGGATCGATTCAAAGAAACCCTCCAGGGTAGTATCGACGTAGCGAATAACCGAGGCTTCCGCCTATTGCCAGAAGGTGTGGTAACCTACGACCAATGGAAGCTTGGGTTATCGGCTTACTACGACAAAAGACGAGTTCTTCCCGATGGAATCCACACCGAGCCAATAGAGTACGCTGTCTAGCGTCTAGGTACAAACAGAATTCCTTTTGGTGGTAGTTCCGTATCCCTAGGAACGACTTGTAGCTCTTCACGAACGAATCCACGTTTGGGTGCATCCTTCTTCCCTTCTCGCTTCGCAAGGTAGTACAGCACAGGCTGTCCCGAAGATACTACACTTCGCGAAATGGTGTATATCTGCAAACTCCACACAGGATCAGTAGCTCTACGTTTTTCACCTCCTTCCAATTCTCCTGGTGCGTAAAGATATCGAACTAGAACGTCGAATGGTAGACGCTCTTCTCTCAATCCAACGGTGCGCGAATACGTAGGAGTCTTCAGATCTACTTGTTGCGCCACTACAGAATTCGAAGGCTCTTTACCAGTCAACCTAGTCACCTCACTGTTCATGGCTTTGATAACCATTGGTAAACGAACTACCCATTCTCTACTACGCTCATCTGATCCTTCCGAAGTAAGTACCATCTCTTGTGCATATTGATATCCAAACAATCTCTCAGCTAGAGTCCTATTTGCTCTTTCAACAAAACTTTGCGCTCTATGATTACCAGCCTCACCTCGTTGAACTTTCGTACCATGTAGTTCTAGCGTTTCAGACATACGTCCCATGAATTCTCTACCAGGATCTACTTGCAAAGTCTTTGGCCATTCTAGTGGACTACGTTTATAGATTCGTTCGAATGCCGCAGAAACTTCACCACTATCTTTAGATGCCAAAGGTTCGGCTTCTTTGTATCGAGAAGCTACATCGATTACCACTAATGCATACTTATACAGTTTCCTTCCACGTCCAGGCCGATCGTGTGGTAGAAATATCAAATCAGCTTGGTGGACTTCATTTGGTTTCGATACAGTCCAATGTGGTCGTGGAATGTGTTTTGGTGGTGGTAGATATATTTGCCACATAGATTGCTTTTCCAACCAACTCCTAGCCACGTCTTCTGATGCTTTCGCTGCTACCGATAGCTTGCCAATTGCAGAGTGACCTTTCCAATAGCCCATAGGACCGTAGAAGGTATTCGCAAGTTTAGAATCCATCGTACATCTATACATTCTAACCTTCAACAGATGAAAAAAAAAAAAAAGGAAGAATGAAGAAAGTCGTTGCGTGACCCTCTTCATTCTTCCTTTTTTTCTTTTTTTAGTAACTTACTAGTAGCTTAGGGTAACTTACTAGTAGCTTAGGGTAACTTACTAGTAGCTTAGGGTAACTTACTAGTAGCTTAGGGTAACTTACTAGTAGCTTAGGGTAACTTACTAGTAGCTTAGGGTAACTTACTAGTAGCTTAGGGCAACTTACTAGTAGCTTAGTAGTAGCTTAAGTAGCTTACTAGTAGCTTAGTAGTAGTATCTATATCCATTTACTAATAGTGTATCCAACGCCTAGCATTCCACCACCAACGTAGAGCAACTCGCCAGTCTTCTGATTGTTTGAGGGTTTGTAGTAGTCAGATAAGCGGGGTTCTTTCATCTCTTTGAGACGTTTAAGCGCCTTACGTAACTTATCGGATCGCACTAAGGCTTCGTTGGTATCTCTTTGATCGTTGCGTGCGTTGCGTTCAAGACCTTCCTGCTCTTGTGCATAGTCGTATCGTCTTTGACGTTCGATTGTATACGCTTTCATTTCGCGTTCTAGTTTTTCGGTGGCCCTATCGTGTCTCTCTCGTTCCTTATCTACAGCATCGTCCTTTCCAAACATTCTAGCTAGTATGCCACCACCAGTAAATGCCGTCGCATTCAAAACAGCGCCGAAAATCGACATACCAATTGCTGCTAGTGCCATTATTATTTGGTCTTTTCTTTTTCTTTCTCAAGTTGTTTCTCAAGATATTCCTTTGCGTATAAGCTACCAAGTATCACGGCAGTCCACTTTGCGTAATTCGCTAGGGAAGAAGAAGGATCACTAAGCATAGATTCCTTGGTAGTCTTTTTTACGATCCACCCAATACCAGCAGCGAGTCCAACGATTTTGACTGCATCGGTTGCCGTCTTCGTCAATTCCTTCTCCATCTAGATATATACTACTATGATCTCGAGTCTTTAAGTGTTACTCCATGTCTAGTGCCGTTGGCTTTGCCGGAGCTGCAGGTTGTGTCGTGCTAACGGTGGCAACACGCTTATTACCATCTACATACTTCTTGTACGCAAAGTACGTGCCAAACAATGTAGCGCCAGTACCAATGACTGCGAGGATAGTCAGGCTTTCGAACCGACCTTTCTCTACGTCGACTTCTTTACATGATTCGCTTTCGCGCATCAACTCTCTCTTTTGAGCTTCTTTAGCGAGTTTGTTGCTTAACGCTAGTGCTTTTCCAGCTGCGACGCGCTTTGGGTTTTTTATCTTAGTTGGTGCAGTCGTCGGAGGATTCGCAGTTATCTGGTCCGCTTCTTCCATCTTGATTCGATATAGTAGGTATATGTGGAGGTTCAACAGTTGTTCCAGGAATGACTACGTGGCCAGATATGTGAAATAGGACGCTAGCTAGAGCTACAAGGCGACCTGCTTTGAGAGATAGTAGGCCAGTCGCAGCACTGATTTCGTTGCGGACTAGAGGGTCTTCTTGTAGGTCCTTGATCAGGGCTTCTTGAGAATCTATTGGTACTAGGTAGGCAACTAGGCGGGTAGCTAGACGCGTCACGCCGTCGACTAAGCCTTTCGTTACTTGCTGAGCTAGAACGGCCTGATACCTCCTATACAACTTGTCTATTTCTTTCTCAGGAAGTCTAGAGATGTCTCCTAGAGAAAAGTTCTTACCTAAGTATTCTTTCGTTACGCCTGTTGCGGCTAAGATCGAAAGTGATTCGCGATTGTCTGACGTAACGTCTAGGTTGGTTGGTGGTGGGCCTGTTACATCCTCACCGAATATCTCGAGTACTTCTTTATCCATGATAATATGTTATAGGTGCTGGGAGCTCTAACACTACCTCGAAAGGATGGCGGAGACAGAAGCACATGCGAGCGAACTTATGGGATCCAAGTATCATTCGTAACTCTTTGCATTCTTGTGAGCCTCCATAATCCTCAAATATCTTTTTGCCATCTACGGCCGATGCTGTATGGAATGCTACTACGATAGCTACGTTCTCACGGAAGGGCTTACATATGCTCGTTAGTTGTTGGGACAGCACCCAAACGGAAATCCCTATATGTCGTGCAGAAAAGGCTAAGTCCACTAGCTTGTCAGTTCGTTTCTTGACGTCCTTCGATGCGGCGCAATCGTCGAGAATCAATAGAGTATTGGTACCGGACCAAAATGTTGCGCAAATACTCAAAGTAGCATCGATGGCATCCTGCGGTGGTGATATGACGAAGAAACGAGGATCTCGATTTGCAAATCCACGATAAGTTTTGTTGTGGGCATACGTAGGACAAATCAGTACTATGTAATCGAACTTACCACGAAATGATCCACGAAGTTGTTCTATGAGAAATGCAGTCTTCCCACAATTCGTTGGACCGACTATGAGTGCGTTGAACGGTACGTGCTCTACGAGAGAATCCATCAGTATAATATACTCTGCAGAGATCTGTTCAATATCGTGACCTGAGCATCCGCAAGGACATAGATGTGCATTTTCACATTTCCACTTCCCTTAGCAGTTCTATGTATGCGAATGTCGATGTCCTTTCCACTGCCGGTTTGTGCCAAGCCATCACCATGAACGGTGGAATCTTTTGCTGTGCGACAATCGATTAGAATAGAGAATCTATTTTCAAAGAACTTCTTTGGAGTCATAGAAGTATTGGGTGTACCAAACCAGCTTCTTGCAGCCTCCCAGAAATCTAGGGGAAGCATGCCGCTTGGAAAGAGTCTGTTGGGAATCCCATTGACATCTACTTCTACCTTCAAGATATCTGGATTCGAGAATGCTTCACTATCTCGCGTGCCAATGGTAGGTGGATCTATGAATAGTAGAAGCAGTCCAGCAAAGGATCGTCGTGGAACATTGATGTTTTGAGATATCAAAGTATCGGACGTTTTAGCGATATCTACTGTTTTGAAGTGAACAGCGTAGTTGTATAGGAATGCAGTACCTATTTCATATTTGTGAAGTGCACTACTAGCCAGCGTTTCGTTCCTGATTGCTTCGTATTCTAGTTGGATGTTGGTAAGTTGGTACGTACCTATCTTCGTCGTATCCGATCCAATTACAACCTCGTTGGCAGACGCTAGAGTTAACTCGAACGTAATGGTACTTTCTAAGGCATGTGGATATAGAACTCCATGTTGTGTCAGAATGTCAACATCTAAGGGAATCCTATACTTAGAACCACATGCAGTTAGGAGCGCGTTGTCTGCAGCAGATGAAGTACTTGCGTCACCAGCTTTCGATCGTAGCTTATTCAAGTTCTCTGATTGAATGCCTTGTTGTATTCTAGACTCTCTCTCCTGCGTAGATAGGTATACATCGGAGTATGTTTGTAGGAGGTCTGGCCTGACAAGGTCTTCTACTGTTTCAGCTCCCATCCTACAGATTCTACGCATGACCAAACAGCGTCCAACGTTCGAAACGACTCTGTTATTCGCATGTCCACCAGATAGTACGATGTCGCCCAATAGCGCTAAGCTACCAGGTACTAGTACTACATCTTCTGCTAGCTTTGGAACTTCTACGTATAGAGTCTCACCTGGATTGGCAGATGATCGAGTGAAAGTTTTCCTATACAAGTCTCGCGGAGCCTTGAGTGCATGAGGCTCTCTTCGTACTTGTGTGGGATCCAATGTTAACGAGATCATGTTGAATATAACTATATATGTAGATATGTTTAACATGGCCTCTGAGGGTAGGTATGATGAAAGAACTGATGAAGCTGAAAGAGGAAGAGACTACGACAACGATGATACTGTCAATGAAGAAGCACGGAAATTGGCGTCAGACTCTACGAATGTGGATCCGAGTGAATCATTAAACCTGAAAACTAGACGTGACTTCGCCAAGGAAGGTGCTCGACCAAAGAATCGGGAAACCTCGTTTTCTAAAGAAGATAACGATTACTTCGACGAACTCGTTGCGGAGGATGAGGATAGAATCAAACATCCGAAATTTAGCGATCGCCGCGTAGTCTTCAAAGCAGGCACATCGGATGAACTGAAACAAATGCTATTTGATACTGTATGGGAACACTATGCGGATGTAGGGACTCGTGGAGGAGTCCTTGAGATAACTGGAATATGGGAGGCCAATAAGAAACTGGGTAGAATCTATCTTCACGTACTTGGAAGTAAAGAGAAGCCCATACCTTTGACCACAGTGAAGGGTGAAAGATATCAAAGTATGGGTAAGGATCTCAAATTTGCCCTAGGCCCTACGGATGCAGAAAGAGAAGAACAAGTCATCCAAGGTCAAGAAAAGGCCGCCGAACATCTCAAAGTAGAAGATAGTATACTTCTAGACTCAACGTCAACTGAGGACCAGAAGGAAGCGGCTAAGGAAGAGAAAGTACACATCCATAACGAAATAGAATTACTCGAACGTCAAGAAGAAGCCATACTAGAACGTATGTCGCTACGTGAAAGGATCAAATACATTTTCAGAAAGCATGGAATGACCGTTCTTGCAGTGGTAACTTCTATTGGCGCTATTGTTAGTACGATAGTTTCCTTGTTGTCGAAATCCGTACCGAAACCAATAAAGACTGGTATTGATAAAGCAGCAGATGCAGTAAAGAAGGGATTGCAAACGACTGGGGGGTTGTTGAAAGAAATGGGAAAGAAACTTGGACAGATCCTACCTGGAATGATTGGATCGATTGCGAGTTTCATATTTACTATGGCTGGTAAAGCTCTGGGAGTACTAGCACAGAACGTTTGGTTATTCATCGTAGCAATAGTGGTGATCACTATAGAGCAATACAAACGACGTTAACGAAACAACATCCAGGCGATTCCAGCTGCGGCAATGGATGTCACTGCGAGATTAATCTCATGTTGTGAGACAGCCTTTCGTACGGGATCTTGTTTCTTGTGCGTGACAGCCTTTAGTACAGGATCTTGTTTCTTGTGCGTCTCGAGAGGTGACACCAATTTCTTATCTGGTGGTCCTTTCATAGGAAGAGGTGTGCGTCCTTTGCCTTCTGCATTGATGTCGTTAGTGCCTAGCACCATATCTTTCGTAGCTTTCGGGATTGGATTCTTATAGCCATCTTTCTCACTAAGATAGTACACTAGATCACTTGGCAATAATCGCACACCTGGAGCTATTGCTAGATCGAGCCTCTTATGTGTCCTCGTTATAGCAGTAAGATAGTTTTTGTAGCTCACCACTAAGTCGTTTTCGAGAATAGCATCTTCGACTAAGCTCTTAAACTTTTCTTGGACGTTATGGCTATCTATGATGGATCCGTTCAAGTCGGCTTGAGCACCAAGAATGCAATGTCCAAAAGCCTCGACAGATCTATCCAATCTACCTAATCCAACATCTGTCAAACCCTTTCCGATTGGTGGTGTAAACCAATTGTATTGCTTTCCTTCATGTTCATCGTTCCTAATGAAGGCCACAAGATTGCCCTGATCCTCCTTACCGCCTTGGTCTGCAAATAAGTTATGTTTCTGAGGCCATGTGGTTGCACCTTTGTCATAGCTTCGGTCTCCATGGACGTTTACGTATCCTCTCCAACCTGGGTACAAAAGGAATATATCTCCTAGGCCATTATTCCTACCTCCATGCCATCGGAAATCTGGTGGGAAATCTGGTGTTCGAGATATACCAAATTCGATGCACAATTTCTCAAGAGCTGATTTGTTATAGGGGTTATCCATTTGCTTGAAATTAGAGTTACCAGGTAAAGGAACTCCATGAGTACCACCAAGTTCACGTAGAATTCTTCGTATCGTGAAATAAACATGGAATCGTAGGAACCCCTGAACGACTGGTGGATACGTTTTGAAAATAGGATCAAACAATGACACTCCACATCCAGAAGTCGCACACCACGTTGCGAAATTCAATTGTTGAGGCCAGTATTTGAAATCCGGACCATGTAACCAATGGTAGGACTCATTTGCTGTCATATGCTTTACGACGGTCTCCTTGAATATATTTGGAACGCCTGCTTTGAACCTATCCTTTGGTGTGCCATATATCCATAGATTAGTGAGATCGATATCTTGTGCCGGTCCAGTAGAAGGAACTGCTGTAATAGGATATTTTGCACTATTGTCTAGGATCAACGTAGATGGGAAACCTTTATGCATATCCCACAACGCATTATCGATGCGTCTTTGAGTGACTGCAGGTAGCTTTGAGACATCATTGCCGTAAACGACATAGCTAGAATCTCCATCTCGAAACCAAATACTCGTCGAATATTTGCCTGGACCATTTATTTCCGTAGAGACATAGAACTTGTGAAGATCTGCATGTGGGTATTTCTTCTTGAACTTTGCTAATAGATCTGCATTCAATGTTGCAACCTCTCTACTTTTCGCATCTTCTCTATCTATCCGAGCTTGATTCTCTCTCCTAGCTTGATTCTCAGCCTTTGACCGTATATTAGCATTCGGTGTTGGGAACTCTTCCTCTTCGTCTTTCCCTCCGTAGTGGTAACTGAAAAGACCTCCGGACCTCCTCATGTTGAAGCTATACGTATATATAGTTATACCTTCAACATATAATGACGATCCTTAATGTCATCACCACATCATCCGACCATACGGTCTACTTCGACGATCCTATTCTTATACGGAACATTTCACTAGTCGAGGTCACTTTCGAGAACACTTGGTGGAACCTAACAGAGGTGGGCTCTTTCTGGTGGAATGGCGGTAGTATTGTGTTCCCACACGACGTTGCTGCAGGGTCTTACAACTTTAGGAAAGCCAAGAAGGCCTTAAATCCTGCAAGTAGGGCTGGTATCGTGGAATTTAAGAGCGATACCTCCCTTAGGGAGGACAAAGCTATAATAGTTAAAAACCCAATCAATTTCAATAAAAGTCTCTACACACTATTAGGTGTCGAAGGTGGAGAAGAAGAGAATAACGAGTTCCTGCTAAAAGTTGGTACTTACCGCATTAAGATCAAAGATATCCACACAGTGTATGTCCGTTGCGACGTGGTGGATTCCGGTTTCTCACTTCTAGAGGGAAAACGATCGAAAGTCTTGGCTAGCATAGAGGTCCGAGGTCTTTGGTTTTCAAGGATAACCTATACTATAACGAATCCCCAAGTCCTACAAGCTATAGGGTCAATGCGAAATAGTCTTAGCCTTACGATTCGTGATGAGAAAGGTAACGTGGTAGACTTCCGTGGTCGACCTATACGATACGTGTTGAAGCTTGAGTAAGTTATATGTATAACGTACAATGGAAGGCGATTCGATTCAACCGTTTCCCTCAGCACCAAGTATCTATCCACAGATTGCTAGTGACACTGGAAAGAACTTCAGACTGCAAACAATCCGAGACACGCTTTCGGACATCGAAGTTCAAGAAAGGCACTACGAAGGTGTGCGCAAGAAATATGCACGTTCTCAAGGAATAGTTCATGGAATCGCAGTGGCAACTGGAGGTCTATCTGTGATCTTATCTGGATCTGGATTGGGCGCAGCGTTGACTGGGGTTGGAATAGTGATTGGTCTACCACTTGGAGTTATTGGTGGTCTATGTGGATTAATTTCAGCATCTACGACCGTTGGAGCTAAGAAGTTAGGAATGAAGGTTTCTAAGCATGAAAGGACAACTATGTTGGCAAAGGCGAAAATCAATACGATTCGCGATCTAGTATCGAAGGCCTTACGCGATGAAAACATATCCGACTCCGAATACAGTCTCATCCTGAACGAAGCGAATAAGTATGAGATCATGAGATCTGAAATTCGTCGCAAGGCTTCCATAGGTGAAAAAAGCACGGATCGGGTTCGAGCCGAACTCAAGCAAGAAGTGCAAAAGGAAATGCGAGAAAAACTTGGAATGTAAGAATCAACGTTTCCTATGAAAGGAACGAACGTGGCTCTCACTTTCACTTTGCCAAGTCCTACTGCTAGTTAGCCCATGTCTAGCGTAGATTGGTTCGAAGTGGGAATGGTAAGAAGACAACTCCTTGACAAAACGCTTGACCGCATTTCCAAATATGTCACATCGCTTAACGACATCCTTAAAAGACATAGACGATCCGGAGCGACGTAGCACCTCGTAACTTGCTCCAACGACTTTCGTCTTAAGCATTGATTTGGGGCCTATATTGTTTTCCATTGCTGTAGTAACGACCTCGTGGACTATTTGTTGAACGTCCCTAGGTACTCCTACAAGATCTAGTTGTAGGAAAGTCGTTGCAATGTGAGGAACTATGCGCTCAGCATCCAAGTCTACATCAATCTTATTGTCGTCACACAGAGAACGTATGAAGACCTCTCCACTATGGATGCCTTCGTTTCTTAGTTGCATGAAGCGAGCAACCTCACTTTTAGATCGGACGAATCCACATTGTATGCATGCATGGTAGAGTAGAGCAGCTAAAATATTTTTCTTAGCATCGCTACGCTTGAGACAAACTTTCATTACTTGGGTGAATGCGTCGGCTACGATTTCTAACGCGTTCATAGGGAACGATAGATCATAACTTTGTTTGTAAATAGTGTTGTATGCTCGTAGTTCTTGTAGTAGCGTTCGTCGTTTCAGTTCTATGTCATCATCGCTTTGCTTTGGTTTTGCGCGATCTAGATCACTTTGATACTTAAACCCGTCCGGACCTACTATACGCAGTCGAGTAGTAATAATATCGATCTTAGTTTCTTCACATGGTTCGACCTCGGAAACAAGACCACAGGTGGGACATACGAATTCCGTTCCTTGTATTTCAAAGGGGCAGAGACAATCAGGACATGTTTCACTGGCGTTAATATGTTCCACTTGTGGTTCGATATTCAGGCTTCTACAAATTCCAGGACCAAACAATCTGATTAGCTCATCCATGATACAACTATAGATGTCGTACGTTCAATAGAAAAAAAAAAAAGGAAGAATGAAGAGGGCCACGCAACGACCTTCTTCATTCTTCCTTTTTTCTTTTTTCGTGGCTATTCCTAAGCGTCCTTCTCATTCCTCAAGGCAGCCAACACCTCATTGAGTGCATGGTTGAGAGACTCTCCGAGACCTTCCACTGGTTCCAGCACTCTCGATTCAGCGGGCAATGCTACCTCCAGTTCCACCATGTTTGGCTCCTCCTTTCTTGGATCCTCTAGCTTCTTGCTGGACTTCTTAGCGCGTCTTATATAGACACCGGAAGACTTCACCTTGATGGTGAGACGGTCGCATCCTGAGCAAAGCTCGTAATCAGTACGACATCCTTTACCGCACTTCGAGCATGGTACATATGGGGCACAGCCTTTTGAGATTTGGTAGTTATGCTGGGAACAGAACTTCGTTGTCTTCGAAATCTTCTTTGGACATTTAGCATCCTTCCCTCTCATCAACCAATCACAAGTTATTGCGGCGTCTACGTTCGAGTCCTTCTTCGACATGTTTGATCTGTATGGTGTTAATGCGTACTAAGATTACAACGAATGCTAATATCGTGGAATAAAGAATATATACTAATACCATTCGGTGGCAATATACAGTATACTAATCATTCCTTTAACATATACTTCAAGTTTGGATTTCTTAGGTGCGAGAATATCTAGTGACACTTTGGCTTCCTACGTGGCAGAATGAGCATCCATGTAGTTGCGTAGTACAACCCTTTCGTCCTCTGTGAGCTGGGAGTACTGCCACTTAACGAACCATTTAGCGGTATCAAGATGACCATTGTTACAGGCGTATTCTATAGCAAGATCAATGCATTCATACTCTAGGGTTATCTGAAAACGTCGCATGAGCCACTTAACGTTATTAAGATGACCATTCCTACTGGCACCTAATATAGCAAAACTGACGGCTTTATCCTCTTTGGTGAACTGGAAGTGCTTAATGAGCCGCTTAGCGATACCAAGATGACCATACTCAAGGGCAGCGCGTAGAACGTGATTGGCGTGTCTATCCATCATATCGAAACGTAAGTGCTTGATGAGCCACTTAACAGCATTAAGATCACCATATTCGCTGGCGTAGAGAAGAGAAAAGCTATCGTCGATGGGGCTTGCGGAAATACCGAAAGTCCTAGTCAATTTGTCTCGATCGTCGTCACTATGAGTAGACCTCAAACCAAAGCATAGTGCTAGTTTACGGAACACTTGGTCTACGTTTTTGTAGCGCGCAAGAGATGCAGCACCGTTTAGGTGTTTCGATGTCCTTGAGATACTTGCGAATGACCAAGGATCTGCATGCTCTACGATCTTAGTCAGAATTTCTAGAGGGAGGCACGATATATAATCCATAGTGGAAGAGATCGATATAACTATATGTAATCATATCTCTAATAGGATTATCAAGTTGGATTTTACGTACAAGAATGTCTAGTGACACTTTGAATGACCCTTAGTTACCCCTAGTAGTATAGTCGGAGTCAGTTAAATACAACTTTTTCTTGTGCAAGATAAACTCAAAAGGTTGTGAATGTTATGGACGCCTTTTTTCTTGCATAAGGGGCGTCATGAAGTGGATTTCTGAATTCGCTTTATGACGCCCCTTGTGCAAGAAAACAAGGCGTCCATAACATTCACAACCTTTTGAGTTTTCTTGTACAAGAAAAAGTGGTATTTAACTGACTCCGACTATACTACTCGATGTCATGAACACAGGCTTCCGATTTAGATTTTCCATTTCCATATCATCAGGTACAGATAGTTGAATATATTTAATTGCGCATCGTCAGCGTAAAAGTGGTAACACAAGTTATGATGCCTGACGATATCAGCCAGCGGTGAAGTGTACAGAAGCAACAGGATAGGACCTAACACAGGTCCACATGAGGAACACCACAGCAGACATCACTGACGACTTGACGACACGCCACCATCGACATATACGAATTGCTTTCTCTCAGTTTCTGGACTGAAACCACGATAAAGCCTTTCCTTTAATTCCAAAAACGATCACGAAGCCTTGTCAGCAGGATAGTGTGATCCACTGTCGAATGCGGCGGAGAAATCAAGAAGCAGTAACATTACAGCTCCATGACTGTCAATAGCTCGCATAATGTCGTTGTGTACTCGGATACTGAAGTGCAGTTTCGGAGCTATGATATTGTTTATAGGATGAGTGTTGATATGATGAGTGTTGATATGAAACAAGTGTTGATATGATGAGTGTTGATATGAAACAAGTGTTGATATGAAACAAGTGTTGATATGATGAGTGTTGATATGATGAGTGTTGATATGATGAGTGTTGATATGATGAGTGTTGATATGATGAGTGTTGATATGATGAGTGTTGATATGATGAGTGTTGATATGATGAGTGTTGATATGATGAGTGTTGATATGATGAGTGTTGATATGATGAGTGTTGATATGAAACAAGTGTTGATATGAATTCATCTTTTTGCATTCTAAATTACAGTACATGCAATTTCCAATGTTAAGGTGTCCGGCTCTCCCTGGTCTTCGTACATCGATGTTTTTTTACGACATATACTTCCTGTTTTATATTTTTGCAGCTGCTAAAATTAATTCTTCATTTTCACATCATAGTAAAGTTTTCAGTGCAATTCTTAGCCTTAATGTCAATCTGCGCCAATATATCTTTCTTGGATTGAGGATCAGTAATAATGCTTAACGTTTAGTCTATAATAAACAGGAGTTGGCTGTGAGTTGTCATCAGAACCCATTCTAACGTTCAGTGACCTTCTGCAGGGACGTTCGCTTTAAATAACATACCTTGAATCGCTTTCCGAAAATCGTCGATAAAAATATAGTAAATACACGGGCTCAGCGCAGAGTTCAAGTACAAGAAATAGTACAGTGCAAAGACAATGTTTTTTCTACAGGTAAGGATATTGGGATTATTGTAACAAATCAATACCGATATATGGCAAGGTGTCGTCAGGAGGATCAAAGCGCCGACAGAGCAGAGAACCATTCTCGCTGCGTTTCTTATTCGACGCGCACGAACGTTTCTATGCGATTCAGGTAAATGAGCAAATGTCTGCGAGTCGCGAAGATTTCGAAGAATCAGAAAACGTAAGCTACACACTGTAATGTAAACTAAGACGAACGTTGTGAACACGATTATGTTGTAGATTTTAGCTGATTTCTGATCTACCCAGTAAAGACAGTAAGACTTATCTGAAAAATGATAAAGGTCGCTAAAATATAAGAAGGGAGTATAGAGCACAGTAGGTATTGCCCAGCAAAGAACAAGACAAATACACCGCACCCTCCGTGACACTCCTGTTACTAGTGACATTGATGTCACCCCCCTGTACCGCTGAATAGTGATAAACAGCAGCGTCAGGGGGGACACTAGTAACGGCATGCTTGCGGTGAACATAGATAGTTTACATGTAACTCGACCAGCAATCCCCTCTATCTTCCAGTCAGGCCATGATCGCGTCACTAGTTCCTCGATTGTATACACATTTCCTAGTATGACTATCAAGATATCACTGACAGCCATGTTGATGATGAAATAGTTCAAGTTCTTTTGCATGCTCGTGTACTTATACACAGGGTAGATAACAAGCGAGTTCAATACAATCGTTAGCACTACCAAGATAACTCTAGCTGCTAGCTTTGTTATCCTCGAAGTCTCGTCGTCCCCCGCACAGTCTTCTTGATATGTTGTATTGAGATAAGTGTCGTTAGCCATTTTATACAGCTCAGAAAAGGATCGACTGACCTTCTTTCAAAGAATGTTGTTGACGAACAAGAGACATAACCTGTGAGAGAGGCAAACCAAATTGATTATGTTGTTCGTGTTAAGTAATTTCTGATAGCTCCGGTTAATTGTACCTATGAATTGTAACCGCTGGTTGGTATGAAGTTTGAATTCCTTGTCTTACACTGTTAATATTCCAGAACACATCTACCTTGAAGTTGTAGTAATTTTCTAACTGTTTGATAAAAGGGTGTTTTTGTGTTTTATCCTTTCGTGAAGTTGACGCCTCTTTAAATTCAGTATAAGTTGAGTGGCATACCACCTGCATGGTCTGGTGTGTGTTATTGGTTCAACTCTACTCACGGTAGAACGTAATGTCTTAGTATTTTATTGTTTCCCGAAGTTGACGCCTCTTTCAATACAGTATAAGATGAGTGACATACCCTGGTCTGGTGTGTGTTATTGGTTCAACTCTACTCACGGTAGAACGTACGTAATGTCTTGGTACTTTATCGTTTCGTGAAGTTGACGCCTCTTTAAATACCTGGGGCGGATCCAGGATTCTGTGTGACGAGGTTCGATATACGCGAGCGCCAAAATATTTAGTAATTTCTTTGCTGTCTTTTGTAAACCAGCGAGGGGGGATGGGGGGTGGGGTTCGATGTAATCCCCCGAGACCTCCCCCCTGGATCCGCCCCAGAAATACAGTCTAAGAAGAGTGGTATACCACCTGGTCCCAGTGGCGGGTGTTATTGGTTTAACTCTTAATTCAGTGAATGTATTCTCTTTCCTGCTACAGTAGAAACTCATTCACAGACTGATAATAACTGTATTTAATGTATTAAAACGTGTTCAGTTGAAGTAGACCGCACGTCTGGTGGTGCTGAATTAAACCATATTCTCTCCTTTTACTACCGGTAGAGACCCACAGACTGATAATAGCTGTACTGCAATAAGAGGTGTTCAGCCGTTGAAGTAGATCGCACGTATGGTGGAGCTGATTTAAACCATACTGATTCTCTCCTCTTTCTACAGTAGAGACCCACAGACTGATAACTGCACTGCAATAAAAGGTGTTCAGTTGAATTAGACCGCAAGTCAACCAGCGTCATGCTGCATGTTCGCTATTAGATAAGGTGTTGTTAGGAGGATCAAAGCGTCGACAGAGCAGATAACCATTCTCACTCTGCTTATTCGACGCTGTCGAACTTTTCTTTGCGCTTCGGGTAAATTAGCAAATGTGTGCAAACTGTAATGTAAACAACTGTAATGTAAACAACTTGGAGCAAGATTTTAATGAAGGTTGATGAAAACAAGACAAACACACCCAGGCCTGTAGCTAGCTAGAGGCAAATGAGGCAGTTGCACCAGTGGGTGGAATAAAAGATGCCTCATTAGCTACTTTTGTTTTACCAATAACATGGCTGCTACGCTTTGTGGCTACCTAGCTCGATTAGCCCTAGCTAGGTTATTATAGGTAGCCTTCACCATATCTCATGTATAATTTGTCTATTTTTTCCTCTACTTGTTGTAATTCATATTCGGTGTAAATAAAAAAAATTGTTGTTATTGTTGTGATTTTATTCCCTTAGGAATGATTGCAACTCAAGAATAGCAGGAACCGTTCTAAAAATAACCTAACTTGTGAAAACGCTGTGACATAGGCCTAGTATACGGGATGACGCTCTTAGTTATCAGGGGCTCCTTAGCGAGATACACAACGAGCTGCGCTCTCTTAGTAACCAAAAAGTAGCTACAATATCCCGCAGAGATCGCAGTAAGACCTAGCATTCCAGTCTAAACGAAGTCCTGCTGGTGATCTACCGAATCTGTCGGGCTTCACGCCTATGTGTCATAATCCGTAAGTGTTGGGTGCGTTTTAACTAAGATTTCAATCGTCACTCCAGACATCCTATTCTTAAAGTGCCACTACGACGAAATTTGACCATTTCTTTTGCCACTTTTTTGTATTCCATAAGAACAAACAGTGGCAGAAATATCCAAATCAGTGAAATTTTTTTGAATGGGGCCAATTAGACCACACATTTTAAAGAGAGTTTACGGTCAAAATCACGTCCGCCATTACTCGAACCCGTTCCCGTGGGCGAGGAATGCCTAGTCATTTTTTAGCGTATGTGACGTCATACACTTAACGCATCGTTCTCAAGTTGCTTCGAACCCATACATTTCTTCTTATGTTGTCGACAAACTCACACTGCGAATTTTGCTGTGGTTTAGTAAATAACGACCTAAAATCTGCATCAGATTCTTCAGAACAAAGTAATGTGTCTTACTGTTTAAATTTATTGCCGGATGTTGATGATTTAGGGGGAAATAGAGCCGCTGGCGACCGAGTTGAAACTGAGCTGGACGAATGAATAGTCGCTAAAATCGCTTGGGAAGTGGCCTGCCAGTAAGTAGTGCTAGCTAGCAGAGGTTTCTTATCTTTTGGGGGTAATTTTTCCCCAGGGTATTTTCCCTGGTTCGGCTTTCAGGTTGTGCTGTTACTGGATCTGGGCTACAGTGAGAATTCAGCGGAGAAATCACTAAGGTAATGATCAGCAGTTTATAAGTCCTAAGTTTGTTCGCGTTCGTGTTTATAGTGAAACCCGGATAATTGCTAGTTCGTAAATGAGAGATCGATAATTTATATCTGTGTCCCGGCAATAGATTTTCCGGCGAATCTACATTCTAAAATACAATGTAATTGCTATAAAATTAAATCGCTCTCCTGACTGATCTGCAGCTTTTACAGTGGCTATCACAGAACCAAACTTCGCGCCCCCCGTTTCTGTTTGACACACAAACAACTGAAACAAGGTACTTCATGAAATAATATTGGTGGTTTCTTCTGTAGCTTATTGTCTTGAAAATAAAATTAGTAGTAAATTAAAAGGCATACTACATCGATAGGTTTATCTGTTTATAGGAAACAGCAATATGAGTTATTTATGATAAACTACATGTATGTTCTCAGCAAACGTAGCCGCTTATTTTTCGGTCAATCTATACTAGTACGGTCTTACCGGCTATTCCATGTGATACACACAATTATGGAGAAGCTTCTGTCCTCAAAACGTACACAAACCATCCTTGCATGAGGCTTGAAGAGAATTACAAACCGTATTCTTGGTACTCAACTAAAGGCTTGAATTATTCGTGTAGCGAAATGCCAGCTTTGTTGTTCGTTAAATTGCTACAGTCCTGTACAATGCACAAACTATTCAAAACGTTTTGTTTGCTTTTCAAAGCGGGTAAATGGTACACTTTCTTACTACATATGTTAGTTCGCGTGAATGTTTGTATGGGAAAAGTAGCCACACGTGTTGTTGTGGGAAGTTTTGACTGTGACATTTCCCAGTCACTGGTTGAAAGAATCAGTCTCGCCGGCCGGCTAATTTCAGAGCGTTTTCTTGACTTTCTATTTTCGTTCTAAACATAGTTTGAAAAAAGCTCCAACTCGACGCGAATTTGTGCGAATTACTTCAAATTTTCACAGATTGTTCGCAATTTATATCAGCTAAAAAACCCGTGTCGGCGATTTTTTTAATTTTTAAAAGAGAGGCGCTGAGAGCGATTCTCGCATCTATACTTGGATTCGCGTTAGCAGTTTCACGAAGACCAAAATATCTTCAGAACGGCTTCGAATTCCCACAATCGCCGACACAGTTTCGTAAACAAGGTCTGTGGGAGTCCAGAAAAGCAAACAGATCTTAAATTCATTAAATTGCCGTGGAGTTGGAGCTCTTGGAAACCAACTCGCTTGTTCGGAAAAGAAGTTTATTTAAAATCGCACTTTTATCAAAATTACAAACCTTAGGTATATTGTTGTAGCCAATTTTATAAGCTTTAAAATGAGGTATAATTTATCTAAATACGACGAATATTCGAGACGCTACTTAATTTTATCCGGAACAGTACCCTGAAGGTATATGATAACCTTAAGTGTATGACGTCACGTACGCTAAAAAAGTGACCAGGCGTTCCTCGCCCACAGGCACGGGTTCGCGTAATGGCGGACGTAAAATTCAAGATTCGGAGTCCAAAAAATAAGACTTCCCGTCGTCGTATCGAAAAACGGTTTGAACTGGTAATAATATAGCCACTATACTTTACGAATATGAGAAAAAATTGATATGTCAAAATTTGATCGTAGGGGCACTTTAAAGGAATACGAAGATAGCTTTGTTCATTGAACTTTAGTCGAGCAGCCAAACTCGTGATCATTGCAGTGCGGAAATATTCTAATTAGTAATATTTTTAGAATATTTGGTGCAAAAAAGTTAGACTTTGAGCTCCTTGCAACGCTGAAAAAAAATCAATTCTGTTGTAAAATCTAACTCGGGATTTCAAGTCTTATTTTAGGTAGCTTGCCTCACTAGGTATAAAGTTGTGTTCCATATCCCAGAAGCGCTCCGGCATACGGCGATGCCAGGACTCCAACCTGGGTGAACCAGAAAGGATATAGACCACAGACCTAGTTTTTCATCGCACATTTCAAAAATAATAGAAAGTTGTGTTCCATATCTCAGAAGCGCTCAAGCATACGGTGATGCCAGGACTCCAACCTGGGTGAACCAGAAAGGATATCGAACACATGCAGACCTATAGTTTTTCATCGCACATTTAAAAAATAATAGAAAGTTGTGTTCCATATCCCAGAAGCGCTCAAGCATACGGTGATGCAGGACTCCAACCTGGGTGACCCAGAAAGGATATTTAACACATGCAGACCTATAGTTTTTCATCGCACATTTAAAAAATAATAGAAAGTTGTGTTCCATATCCCAGAAGCGCTCAAGCATACGGTGATGCCAGGACTCCAACCTGGGTGACCCAGAAAGGATATTTAACACATGCAGACCTATAGTTTTTCATCGCACATTTAAAAAATAATAGAAAGTTGTGTTCCATATCCCAGAAGCGCTCAAGCATACGGTGATGCCAGGACTTCAACCTGGGTGAAACAGAAAGGATATAGAACACAGACCTTAGCTAGCTAGACAGTTTTTCATCGCACATTTCAAAAATAATAGAAAGTTTTGTTCCATATCCCAGAAGCGCTCAAGCATACGGTGATGCCAGGACTTCAACCTGGGTGAACCAGAAAGGATATAGAACACAGACCTTAGCTAGCTAGACAGTTTTTCATCGCACATTTCAAAAATAATAGAAAGTTTTGTTCCATATCCCAGAAGCGCTCATGCATGCAGGCATACGGTGATGCCAGAACTTCAACCTGGGTGAACCAGAGAGGCTATAGAACACAGACCTAGTTTTTTTTATCGCACGTTCAATCAAGTTTGTCAACAAATCAAGTTTTAGATGGACTTCTAGAGTTCAAGGGCACCCAACGAGTACTTTTTGAAATTCGTTTGAAACCAGTTGTCTGCAGCTTATCTAGCCATTTTAAGGCGCCTACTATGTCTTTTGACGTATTCTAGAAAGCTGTTAGCTGTTCGGATTTTCTAGGTGGAAATCGCGTCAACCGAAAATACTATGGCAAAATATTCCCGGCTTACGAATTTGTTAGTAGTCTAGAACATAACAAGAATTTTCTAGCCCAAGTAACTTCATGTTGCAAAGTTTTGTGGAGGATCGAATTTTTTAGGGATTCTTTTTTCCTGTACTGACTATTGATCAGACGAATTGGGACGTACGAATATTTTAGGGGAAACCTTTTAGTCTCCCTTTTCTTCTATAATTTTCTAGGGATTAAAACCAAATTTTCTAGTCAGTATTTCAGAAAACAATTTTCTAGGGGACAATTTTTTCAAATCCGAAAGCTTTAGGCTAACTTACTCTCCCGAACAGCTTTTTAACCGAAAACTTCGTTGGGTGCCCTTGAGAGTTGGCATGTCTATCAGGCTGATGCAGCTTGGTCTCCATCGCTGCCCAAGCAACTGCAGCAGAAAGGTTGACTTGATAACCTTGAGGACCACTGTCTGGAAAAGGCTTTATGTCTATTGCATTTCTCATAAGTAGGAGTACTTATGCGATTACGTAATCTTATACCTTGTACAGCTAAGCTATCACTATATATGTCGTCAATTCTGCCCCACTTAACTTACTGTCATTTAGTTTGGCATTTTTGTAAGTCATCAGACTGCAGGAAGCTTGAACGTGTTCAGGAGCGAGCGTTGAGGGCAGTCTACAGGTCTAAGTCAGAGTCATACCTGGAACTCCTGAACCGTGCCAAGCTACCAACATTGTATAATAGACGTTTACAGGATATTGCTACACTGATGTACAAGGTTAAATACGGACTTGTACCGAGTAGTGTCTCGGGCTTGTTCAAAAGTAAAAGTACGCGTTACTCGCTCAGAAACAGTGAATTCGATATACCTAGGTTTGAAACAGTTAGTTATGGAAAGCATTCAATTAGATACTTGGGACCATTTATATGGACAAAGCTTAGGCCTAGTCTTAGGACTGTGTCCAGTCTAAATTCGTTTAAACATAATATACGAAAGTTAGATATATCAAGCTTAATAGATAACAATTCTTACTGCTGCATATTATGCAGCTCATGATCATGATATAATTAGCTCTGCATATAAATTTTTAGATTTTATAATATATTTAAGTATAGTTATAGTAGATTTTAAAATTGTACATAACTCTAGGTTACTTTTTTATCTTATTTTACTCTATCTTCTGTTAAAGTGTCCCCCATTAGCTGAACAGCTAAATACATTGACACTGTAATAAAGTTATTATTATTATTATTATTATTATTATTATTATTACTTTTCAAACAGCCTTATACTTGATTCTTGTTGAGAAGGATTGGGGTGTTAGTATTCCTCTAAATAAATAAATAAAAACAATCATAATCAGTCGCATCAATGACAAAAATATCACCTTCAATCATGTAAGTTGTAAGTGTCCACAACCAATTTAATTCATCTTAATAAAAAGATTGAAGTATTCGCTTACCCCTCAGTTATCATCGCTGTCCTCACGAGATTGCTTGTGAACTCAATTTCATCTCGAAGGCATGATACTTGGTGCATGGCAGCTTCGAGAGCAACTTTGAGCTCTTTGTTTTCCTCTTCTTGTTGATCTATATATTGACTATAAATTATTAAATGACGTACCTCAGGGACGGTTGTTGACGTTGCCGATGCAGTTGGTGTTTCGAGTCGATCGCCACCAAGTTTTAGTGCATTGATGTCATCTACCAACCAGCTGTATTATCTTGGGTTTGAGTTCAATTTCTGTAGCAATATGGCGGCAACAACACCAAACGTAGAGGCAATGCTAAGACTTCCTTGATCTTTGAACACTCGTCGATCAGAAAGCCCGCCATTTTCAAACTTTGGCGAACTCCTCAGGAAAATTAGCTACTAAAGTACTAAAGAGCTCCTTGACATTAAATTTTCAACAGGAATACAGCAGATCTTCGAATTGAGAACATATCAGTTCTTAGAACTACAAACTACAGACGGATTAGCGATCTTTGTAACAAAATTCCAACCGGATGCAACGGGATGATGTCAAAATTTGGTTCAAGTCCAGCCTCTAAAACTAAACAGGTATCCTCGCACCACAGGCGAGTGTGTACGCAAACCGATAAAGGAATTACCAAGCGCTGTTATAATAAAACCGCAAATCAAATACGACGAAAGCAATTCAGCAGGCCTATGACGTCACTCCATAGCAACCGGACCTCGAGTATTTTTGAACATCCGGTTCACTGAGGCTCGTTATGAAACCAGCGGACTGACTCCCAGCGTAATAAACCTCGTTTTCATGTTGACACTTCCAGTGCTCTGATCGCGTCACTAGTCGCTTGATCCTAATCACATTTCCTAGTATGACTATCAAGATATCACTGACAGCCATGTTCACGATGAAGTAGTTCATTAAGTTCTTTTGCATGCTCGGGTAGAGTAACGAGCTAGTTAAGTGACAATCGTCAGTAGCTACTACGACTAACGTGAGCTTCCTGAGCTGCTATCCGAGTGCTATCCATGAAGTCTGGTCATCTTCACAGCCATCTCGATATGTTGTATTGTCAGGGAAAAAAGTGTCGTTAGGTATGCCTGCACCAAAAGTAAATTAAAACAACTGATCTCTGAATTTTCTTTTAATTTCTGTAATTCCTGATCAGGCTCCGGTTGCACCTAAGACATCAAAATACACACTGAGCAGCTGATAGAATAACAAACTAGAAACTGAGCTGTTGCTGAGTAACTTCTTGTAACTTAAAGGAGTTTTATAATTTAATTGACATATTGGCGCTATCGCTGGCAATGTCTATCAAAGTGAAACCATTACTTTCTACATTTTATACGAAGTAGAGTTGAACCAATAATTAACATCCACAGACCAGCTGGTGATAGTATACCACTCCAGTTATACTAGAAGTTTCTAATAGAAAGTGAAGTGCTGCGAGGGGATGCATAGAGCTACTGTCTAGTGATATTAGTTTGAGTGTGAGTTGGGCAAACTAAAAATTTCTATGGCTCTATGTTGTTCCACTTTGTTTATCAGTTATTACCTTTGTTTCATTTTTTAATCGAAAATTATCAACTATTGTTCCACTGATCATATTCAAATTTGTCCAACGCACTTGCCATAATCTATAATAATTTATTACTCCTAGTTGATTAAAACTACAGAAGCTTGGAAATCATACTTTGCTTCTGCTGGGTTATTAGATAATGTGCATTTTGCATAGAAAATAACACAGCATCGACAACGGAAGTATAGACGTGTAAATTAGTATTCTTGGTTTGCACATGACGTCACGGCGGCCATGTTGGATGGACATTAACAAACGATTCCTCATTAGTGTCTTTTGTTCCGTCCTCCAACATGGCTGCCGCGTCTTTGTCTTTTGAATCTCCAGGGATTGATTGCAACCCAAGAATTGGCATTTTATTGAAATGTGTGAACAATCACAAACTATAACTGTTACATTAATTTGCTGTATGGCAGAATTCAATGGGAGTGGAGAAAATACTAACCCCCAGTCTATGGACTCTCTAAATGTCAGTACTGGGAGTCCATGGACTGGAGGTCAATGTTTTCTCACCAACCAGATACAACCGTCACACATCAATAATAACAACTCAAAGTTAATAATATGTGTCCGAGTACAATAACAATTTTATGTATGCACTCATTACCAAAAATTACCTAGAAAAATGTAAAAGCTTAAAAGCAAGAGGAATTATATGGGGTAAACCTGATACTTGATACTGATAGGGACGATTTTTCATTAGTTCTGCGACTTGTTTGCTACCGTACTCGGAAGGGTTCGTTTGCTGTCCCGAAGGACGATTTGTAAGTGTTAGTCACTCTCCATAGATCAACATGCCCCAGTCAACGGGCCGGGCAGACTGTTCAGCGATATTGTCTCTGCATCTGGGATGAGTCGATTGCCAAGCGAAACGAGATACAATCGGTCTCCATTTGCGATATATAATTTGCAATTTACATATCGCACATTTGCGATTTATAAATGACAGTTACGTTGCTTGCGATTTATAAATGACAAGGTTACGCTGCTTGTGATTTATAAATGACAAAGTTACGCTGCTTGCGATTTATAAATGACAAAGTTACTTCACTTGCGATTTATAAATGACATAGCTCACTATATGCGATATATAAATTGCAAAGCAACTTAAATTGTGATTTACTAAATAGCACAAAAAACAGTACAAATACAGATAAACATTACACTTGGCGCCCCATAGAGTATAACACTGTATCGAGAAAATATGGTACCGTTTGCTACATCCGGGATATATCCTCTGAGACCCACGGCGTCAAAGCGAGGCGATAACCGGCCGGTGACCATGAATTCAAGGTATGCATGCGTGTGGTCACCCTGTGTTGTACGTCAAGATTAGTGTGGCTGCTCGCTACGCTCGCAGCAACTATAGTTAAAGAGGCGTCAACTTCGCAAAAATATAAAACCTATTTAACACCAAGGCATTACATTCTACCTTGAGTAGAGTTGGACCCGCCAATAACACCCAGCAGACCATGCTAGGTGGTGATAGTATGCCACTCCAATCAAGTGAACTTTGCGCAAACAGCATCCCCCTCTAGACAGGCGATTTCAGAGGGGGGTGCTGTTCGCAAGCTACCTCTAACCAAACAGTTAGATGATTGGTAGAATGTAAAGCTTGGTGTCTTCTGGAAAGCAACGTGGGATAGGAGAATGTTCACGGGAATTTTTAAAATTTCATTTAACTGATATGTAACTTCCTGCATTCTGAACCCGCTTTTAGGACCAACAGTCGACAACTATAAAGCCATATTTGTAGAAGTTTCATGTTTGGCATTTGATACCTATTCATTTTTATAGGATTTTTTTCTCGAACCCAAGGAGGGTCACGGGTACCCTAGGACCCTCCTAGCTACAGCCGTTGCTCTACCCAGCGGTTGCTATGCCAGAAAACAGGCCCTTCTATAGACCCATTGCACAAATGGCGTGCAATTTGAATAACCATTGTTTAGTAATCTTTAGTCTCGCATGCATTTGAAAACGCTTTTATGCGTCAAAGTGATGTTTTTTTTCTCCTCCCGAATAAAGTATTGAAGAGGCTCGAGTCACTGGACATGTAATTATTGTTGTCTATTTTTATTATGTACGCGGTTATTTTATATAATTAAGTTTTATTCAACATAGGTATTTTCAGTTTTTCTTATCAACACACTTCTGGTATATATATTACATTATTTACAAGTGGCCTGGTGAGAGGGTGTATAGATGGGGTTTACTTTTAACTACCATTGCCCCTTTTTTTTAGTGTTAAGTGTTATAAACCCCAGAATTTAAGTGTTAGCTGTTATGTAGCTGTTATGGGATATTGCCAGGCATCATGGTATGCTTTTTCATTTTTATGCTGATGATATGCAAATTTATTTGTCCTTCGAGTCAACATCAGATATACAGAAGGACGCCGCTGTAAGTAAAATCCAGGCATGCATTAGTGATATTAACAGGTGGATGTTAATCAACAAACTAAAGCTTAATAATGATAAGACATAGGTTCTAGTTATTATTAATGCGAAACACCGTCCACGCCCAGACTTAGATTTCCTGTTAGTTGGAAATGAGTGTGTCACGCCGTCAGCTCATGCTCGAAATCTGGGCATTGTATTTGATAACTCTATGCCATTAGAACGTCAGGTTGCTGCTATTTGTAAGGGTGCTTTTTTCCATATTAGAAATATTGCTAGAATTAAGAAGTACTTATCGGAAGGTACTATAAAAATCCTAGTTTATGCTTTTGTTACTTGTAAGCTAGACACTGGAAACTCGGTCCTAAGTGGACTTCCGGGTTACTTAATTAAGAAACTGCAGTCAGTTCAAAATTGCGCCGCTCGCCTTATTGTTGATGGTGGAAAGTATGATCATATTTCACCTGTTCTTCAGCGTCTCCACTGGCTACCCGTAGAAAAAGGAATAACTTATAAGATATTACTTCTTACATATAAAGCTCTAAATAATCTGGCTCCTACCTACATTCGTAATATGGTAGAGTACTATACTCCTCCTCGTAATCTTAGGTCTGCCAATAAGTTCCTTCTGAAGGTTCCTACAGTCAATTTAAAGAGCTATGGAGAAGGGGCTTTTTCTCAGTGTTATTGCGCCAAAACTGTGGAATTTGTTGCCACTTACTATTAAGTTATGCCCCTCGGTGGGAGTCTTCAAAGCTAAGTTAAAAGCATATTTATTTAAGGAAAGTTTTTATTAGTTTAGTTATTGCTTAGATCGTAAGATTTTATAGTTGTTGTAAATTAAATAGCAAGCGTGTATGGTAAACTTGTTAGTTGAAAAGCACACAAGTATGTAGAATCTAGACAAAAGAGAAATGTCGGAAAGACACAAGCTATCAACAAAATGATACAGCAATGAAGCTTGCGTGGATAAATGTAAAAGTTCCCTATGTTTTTGTTTTTATTCCACGCCCTTAAAATGATTCAATGCTCTTGAAATTTACAGGACCAGGGTAGCACATGTTGAATTTCAGGTGAAAAGATTTAAACAAATATTGATCGACTAGTTTTCGAAACACAGCTTCTTTGGCAAATACGTTAATATTTTGAGTAAAATGAGCTTATTTATGACATTACTTATGATTCCATAAACCGAAATTGAATAACGCAAATGGAATGAAATTTTCATGGGAAGTAGTCCTATGCCACAGGTATGAAATATGCTAAAATAATCGCTTGAATCGGTCCGGAAAATACAGTTCTCTACGACTAAACAGGAAGTAAGGCGAATTGTTAATTATTTTAACGAAAATATTCAACCCAATTTTTTTCGAAAACGCTCTCATACATTTTTTTTAAACTTTGCAGTCTCGAAGGCCTACACTTAGACTACAAGGGATACTAGGTCGTTTTAAAAGTTTAGGTCTAGATTTCAAGAAAATTGATGATATGAAAAATACATGACGTCAATGCTGTGTTGCTATGGTAACACCGATGTCAAACAAGCCTACATTTTTGGAATGCTTATTCTAGTTCTAGTAAATAGGTGAAGTGGCTTGCCCGACCATTTTATTTCTCAAACCCGCTTCTTTCATGTGGGATACTTAAGACCATAAACGTGACGTAATTAAAATCCTTGCATGCTCTTTGAATATTGAGTCAACTGCATATAATTACATTGTATTGTAGTGTTATTCTTCTCAAAAACATGATTGTCCCCAGGGGATGCCAGAGTCATTCAATCAATGGCACTCAGTCAAGCATTAAACAAAACATTTTCAAAATCAACTCAACTACAACTTCTTTAATTTGGCAGAGAAAACTAAACTTCTTGGAGATTTGTTTTGTTCCTTGGTGATCATAGTATAACAAACTTAATATACCATGGCATTTCGGGTATTAGTGATTTAAATTACCCCTCGTGCCTTGGGAGGTTTTGTAAAAGTCCCTCACCCTGCAGCCTCGGTACTTCCACAAATCTTCCCTCGGCTAGCAGGGAAATTTGTAATAGTAATAGCATAGTTTGTAGTGGTATTTAAATACCACAAGAGAGATTTCAAAATTCCTTGTAATTTCAAGCGGCCGGTGAGTGAAATTATAGGGAATTATGAAATCTTACGAGTAGTATTTATGCCAAATATCATGTACAAACCATGCTATTTAATGTTTATAATACGAGCTAAGATTTTTTTTAGGCAATCGATCCCCTCACTGCTTGGTGTGCATGCATCTAAAACCAACAAACTCATATCATGGAGTCATGCTCAGACAGATAAATTAGCTACTGACCCACTCCAATAACTTGTGTTCTGCACTAGTGCACATCCACGAGTTAAAAAAAGGCATGCAAAACAATAAAAAAGATCTGAAAGAATAGAAAACTTACACATTTATTTGGTCCATTTCCTTGTATTTTTTAAAGTTTTTTATCAAGTTAAAGTCTTGTGTGATTCCTTATTGGAGATCCCACCATGCTGGGGATTTCTGGTCAAATTTCGTCTTGTTCAAGGACCCGAAAACTAAACTACATGTACATGTACATGTATGCTCGAGTCTTTCACAAAGATTTTGCAACAGGTATCTCAACAACATGATTCTACACTTTTGAAAATTGTCAGTTCTGCATATTTGCTTGTTTTAAGCTTGCTTTTCCAAGATTTTCTCTTTGCACTTTCGGGTAAACATGTCTGGCATTTTTTTAAGACAAGATCGAAAAGACACTGGTAACATGATGTCCAAATATGGCAAGAGCTACCATATATGGGTTTGTAACACTTACATGTATTATATCTATAGCTTTTAAATTTTTAACTTAATTTTTGCATATTTCAAATCTAGTATATGTCTCATTTGTATAATTATGTAATTAGTGTAATGATATTTAGATTTAGAGAGCTACAAGTTTATTAGTGTAATTAACACTATTACGTACTACCCTCGGTAAATAAAGCCGTTATTATTATTATTACATGTAAGTATTACAAATTATGCTGAAATACTACTGCTCTCAACCAATCAAATGACAGAAATTTCTTAGCTTGTATATTATAAAAATCACTAATACTCCTCATGCCATGGTATAACTTATAATTACATGTATACATGTGTTGGTTCTGCCCATTTGGGATCCCTATGGTTTAAGTCTTGTGACTAGGAAAAGGACAAAATGTGGTATTGTGCTTGTATATACACATGATGTTCATTAATTGCATGATATATGGTAAGTATACTTAATCACTTCTTCCGACCTACATTTATATACATTTGTAGTTCCCCCAAGATACAAAAATACTGTATAACATGTTGATACCACCTTTAATAGAACATACATGTATGCAATATCCCAGCATAGATCCTCAGTTGGTCAAGTCATTAAAGGTCAGTCGGTCTAGCTTTCTTAATCTTCATGCAAATTTACAACATTCTCGCTTATGTATAAGGGACTGGTCATAAAGTATGGGGGGTGGGGGACTGGGCTGGTAAAAAAGAGGGGGTGGGTCACTATTTTTCAACATGGAAAAAGGGATGGGCCAAGAAAAATCATGCACTACACCAGGGGTGGGTCATGCCTTGATTTGCTTCAAAGTGCAGGAAATGTCATTTCAGAAGTCTTAGATTTCCAAACTTTTCAGGTGAATGAGGGATAATTAGAGGTAAACAAGGTGTTTACAGCCTACGTTTGGCTTTGAAAGAAGTCTCCACATGTTTCTAATGTTTCCCTCTAGGATGATATAAATGGTGGTTGTGTGTGTGGGGGGCTAATCAATTCTGTGCAACTGGCTTCAAGGGTGGGGGCCATGAAAAACGATTTTTAGGAATATTTGATTTTTCAAGCCCACCCTCCCTATACTTTATGACCCTGAGTCCCTAAGTGCTCCCTTACCATAATGTATTGTGTTTTAAGAAATGTTCCTAAACTTTAAAATGTTGGGATTAGCATTAAAACGTATGAAATGCATGATTCACAAAAGTGAGACTGAGCTCAGGTAGCTTATTTAACCCTTTAAAAAAAAATAAGCCCTGAGGGCTTTAAACTGATTTTTGGCTCATTCTAGACTGCAACAAACCCTCCCCCCCTAAGAAAACTGTAGTCACTGTTACCATGGAATTTTCATCTGACCAACAATACTGGGGGCTCAAAGTTTTTTGTCGGCCATTTTGGATACGTTGACGTCGCATTATTGCTATGGAGCTGGAGGGAAGTTTGTTTGGGGGAAAACAGAATTTAAGGCTTTTTAAAGCCTTTTTTTCCATTTTTAGAGTGCTGCAGGACATCATTAAGTCTGATGAGAGCTTGAATCAGTACTTTGTCGAAGAACTGAGTCTGTGCCTGCTATTGTGATAGAGAAAGAGCCTCATTTTCCACTCGTGAATGGGCCAGGACATCTTCTGTCACTTTAGCGTGAGCTTTATAAATGGAGGTCTGGAGCCACATATCATAGCTTTTTTGGAATATTGGACAACATTTACTTGCCATTGATTCCAATATGAAGCTATTAGGTCGAAATGGCTTTAGACTTCTTCTATATTTTGAAGAATGAAGATGGGGGAAGGGCCATGTCACTGTTTGGTAGGATTTCCCGGCATGCTTTGCGGTCATTATGGATGAATTTAGCTTGCTGTGAAGTGCTTGTGGACAGAATGGCTTGGTGCTGGGCAAGTTTAAGTGTTGGGAGACAGAAAGTGAGGTTAGTGCAAACATGAAACTCTAAATTTTATGTGAAATATGCATTTTTGTGAGAAAATTTAGAATCTGAGGGGAAATATTTTTTTCTGTAACTCATTTTAGTCCCTTTTTCTGAAGTGAAATAATGTCAACTATAGTTAACTTATGCAAAGAAAGGGGGATTTAGATGAAATTATTCATTTTTAATATGCCTAATGCAGTTCAATAGGATCATTGGTCTATACATTAAGGTGTGTGGGAATCTCAGGGCATTGCTCTTTGAACTTAGTCAGATTTATACCCTCAAAGCAAGTAACCAGTAATAGTGCCATATGGCACTCTTGGGGCTTAAAGGGTTAACGTGCATATGAAGCGAAAATTAAGTTGATCTAATGTTAAAATGCTTTCGAAATGAGGAATAATGACATTTTCCATTTGTCAACATCTCATCTCATTTCAGAGATATTCAGGTTTTGGTAATATATGCAAATGAGATGACCGACCTATGATGTCATATTGTTTGCACAGCCTGGAGACAAATTACCTCTGCAAATATTGAATAAAAATTACTGAAACTTTGCACATGTATGACACTGAAAAGTACACATCATTGTGGAAATTATGGTGTTGCCATGGAAACTCTCATGGCCCCATGCCCCTTTCACCTTGAACATAAAATTCCAATTTATTTCCTTGTTGCAAAAATTAAGTTGCTTAAACTACTTACATGGAAACTCTCATGGTGCCACACCCCTTTCACCTTGAACATAAAATTCCAATTTATTTCCTTGTTACAATGCCTACATTGTTCTAAATCTTATTTTGGACCCACACCAAAAAAATTGTGTTTGCCAAAGAAGAAATTAGTGTTATTTGTAGTGGAAGCCTGGGGCCAGAGTGTTTCCATGGCAACATCCTAATTTGCGTGTGTGTTTTCCATAGTACCACATATGTGCAAAGTTTCAATAGTTTTTACCCAATATTTGTAGAGATATTCTTCATTTTGTGATTTGTCTCCAAGGCTGTGCAAACAATATGATGTCATAGGTCATCTCATTTGCATATTACAAAAACCTGAATATCTCTGAAATGAGATGAGATGTTGACAAATGGAAAATGTCATTATTCCTCATTTCGAAAGCATTTTAACTTTAGCTCAACTTAATTTTCGCTTCATATCCACTTTAAGGGCAATGGCTGACTGATTTCAAATAAAGTTCTGTTATTTCAGTGAAATTGAACTGAAACTGAACTCCTAGAGCAGATTTTGTATGAGTGGGACAAACTACGGCATGTCCGTAACCGTGCTGTGCTGCAACTCTGTGATTTGATTGAATCAGCAATTGCTGATAAGACAAAAACAATAGGAAACCATTTCAACAACATGGCATGCAGTACGGTAACCGTGCTGTAGTTTGTCCCACCCATAAGAAATATGCTCTAATATAAAAGCTACTGTATGGTACTCAAATTTCAGACATTTGTAAACTTGTATTTGTATGCTTTTTTATCTGACAAGGTTGATTTTCTCATATTTGCTAACCAGTGAGTGCATGCATGCTCGATCATTAATTGCTGTCACCAGACAGTGTAAAATTATAAAACTGCAGTATTTCCTGAATATTGCATTGATATATACTTATGGTCTATAAATTAGTTACATGGCCATCGGCTGTCAATAAGGGCAGTAACCCATAAACCTGTCGCAGATGAGCTCACTCAATGTTACAGGTGATGGTTGCTATGTTCAATTCAATTTGCTAACAAAGTAAAGCAAATATTATGGGTGCAGTATCATACATGTAAGGACTGGGTGCTTAAAAAGTTATTGACAGCCCTGGCCATAGCTTAAAACTGATCGATATGGCTAATTTATATGGGCTGATGGAGATCATTAAAGTATGTGGTTATACCTATATCATGTACATATTTCAGTTTCATTTTATTTACACGTCAGAAGCAAGTTGTACACAATAGTTTGACAACTAGAGAGTTACAAGATTACTTATATGCGGTGGTTAGAGGAGCATATTAGCTTTCAAGCTAATACCACTGCCACGTGAAAAGTTGAAAAGATAAATGATATACATGTATACATCGTACATACAGAGTGGAGAGGAACGGGTAGTGAAATCTCACTCCTCCCTATTTTTTTTTCAACATTTCTCCCTCCTCCCTAGTGAGGTTTAAAATTTCTCCCAATAGCATATATGTAGATCCCATTTTCTCCCTCCTCCCTGTATCCTAAATTCTTCCTCCTCCCTAGTTTTTCTGGACATTTCACCCTCCTCCCTGTTTTTGTTTTTGCCAATTCTCCCTCCTCCCTGTTCTGTTCCTCCGCACTCCATACATGTATATGGCTGTACCCTTTAGGTAGCTCTGACACCATATAATCATGCATAGAGGCCTGACAAATACTTTTTCCCAAAATTCATATTAATTAATCTATATCTGTTAAAAAAAGATGAAAGTCATGCCTATATCTGTATGAGACATACATTGTATGTTAACAAGAATCATGGGTCTTCCTTCCTAAAACC